>JAXGGA010002147.1:0-129756 GCA_038373865.1 Uloborus plumipes | reverse complement strand
ACTTATATCAATATAACTAAAAGTCCTTATTGTTTTTAGGGATGCATGGATTGTCTTTAGTGGGCGCCGAAAAAAATGATGTGAATTAGTAAAAACCAAGTTCAAAAATTTTCATCCATTTTCAGAACGTTGTTTTGAAGTTAGTTTTCAATTTCCTTAATCTCCTTAATCCTTAATTTCCTTAATCCCGTTATTTGTGTTATTACTTTTAAAAATCTCGAAACTAACTTGTCAGGAGCCTTGTTTTTTAATTGACCACTTTTGTATTCCAGAAATAGTTCATACACAATGTCAATCTCAATCTATATTCTTTTCGTAAATTTTGTAAAAATCGCATTTAAAAATTTTGGAATTCACTCGTGCTGCCATCTATGAGATATGGCAGAACTACGCGGAAAATGACGGAATCTAACGCCTAGTCTCGCACTTCTGCTTCCTCTGTCGATCTTGAGAAAAAACTGTGGAAATCCGCTAGAGGGCAGTGCGGTTAAATGACTGGTTATTTTTCTCGGAGTTTTTGTAGAAGCGGGATTTCGCTTTGTAGTGCAGTAGAAATAAGCCGAAAAACACCTTAGGGTCGAACAAATTGCAACCCAAACAATTCCTGTTGGAAATGGTAGGCAACAATCTCCTAATGAACATACTAAAAGTAGACATTCGTACTAGTGGGACAAATATGTTTTTTTGGCCGCTACTTAGAAAATCATGAAAAAATTCAAAAAATTTTGTACGGTACCAAATGAGAGTGAATTTCAAGCTGAAAAGGGATAAATCATGAGATATTTGTGGTGAAGTGAAGATACTCAAAATATGCACCCGTACTGAAGTGCAAATGCGGTTTTTTTCAGCCGCCATCTTGAAAAATCCGCAAAAAAATCAAATGAAAGGAAATTTAATGCTAAAAAGGAAATTAACATCTGATTTTTTAAGTGAAGTGAGCAGTATAAAAGTGTACACCCGCACTGTAGCGAGAAATGCCTTTTTTAGTCGTCATCTTGGAAAAGCGTGGATTTTGTTTAAAAACATAACACATATCATACGTGGTACCGTAAAGTCAGGTTACTTGGACCCTAGGGTGTTACTTGAGCCCATTACAGTAAAATGATAAAATCTAGGTTTGATACTTATTAGTTGAAGACTTGCACGTAGTTCCTCGTTTCTCCGCTAGGTAGAAGCACTCTGCAGTTTCTAACGCTGGTACCAAACCCAGATATTATCATTTTACTGTGGGCTCAAGTAACCCCATTGTGTATCCAAGTAGCCCAACTTTACGGTATCGAATGAAAGGTAATTTCTTACCGAAAAAGAAAGTGATTTTGGTTTAGACTGATAGAAAAAAATAACGAAATGGGGCCCTAAACACTGAATTCTTTTGTTGTGTCAAAAACGTCATTTATTGATCTAAGAGGCTTAAAAACCATGAATACTGTCTGATCTTCTTAGGTAAAAATTTCCGCGCATTTACGCATGCGTCGGGTCTTTTACGATCTTACCAAAATAGGGGTGTTAGGTAAGATGACAATAAAGGGAAAAATAATAAAAAGCATTTTGAACTGTATCAAACAACGTGAAGCGATACTAATTTCAAATGCATAGTTTAGTTGAATACGTCAAAAGGATAGAACAAATGCAAATTTTAAATTAACACTTCGGAAAGTGATCACCCACAACCCATCTACTCTTTTTTAAGTGGAACTGTTCGCGTATGCTAGGTGCGGCTTTCATGGACAGACAGTAATTTTGCCTCCAAGTTCATCTTTATTAAAGTTAAATAAATACTTTTTCTTTAAAAGTTAAATTGGATGATTAAAAAACATCTATAATTTGAAAAAAATCATGTAATTAAAGAAGTTTTCACAAAAGAAAATATTTGTACCCATTAAAATGAACTACCATTATCATCAAAATCCAAAATCTTCCCTGTATTTGTGTGGTTCTTTAAACAAAAGTTTTTACAAACTAACGAGCATGGAAGTCTGCATTAACAGCATATGCATTTTGTAGTGTTATATGGTTCTACTTATTTTTAAGTATTTATCTGGTATTGGGATCAAGTCTGTGGATATCGGCTAAAATTCTTCGTCTACCAACTGCCATTCCCCATATAGTGTAGGATCAAGAGTTTGTGATTCAAGGTTTTTCCAATAAAGAACTGCAAATGTACTGGATATAGATGATATTTCACTGTATTTGGTGTTGGAGGCAACGAGCAATGTCGAGTTCATTTTTAACTGAAGCCATTTTCCTTAGTTAATGAATGTAGGGATATGCATTCAAGTGGTTTGTATCGATGTTACCTCCATATAGTGAGACAATTATTTTGCAACAAATTTCGACCAAATATTCCTTCGCAACATCTGTCAATGATCTGAAAAGGCAATCCTGTTCGCTTAAGGTAGCAGATTTATAAAAATTTTGAAAAAAGAGTGTTTACTTTTGCCATCTAACGCACTGGTGGTGTCACACCGTGTCCATGCGTGAACAAGAGGTAAAATTTTGCATGCTTTCTCTCCGATTGTTATTTCAATGGCTTGAAAGTCACGAACCTTATCGGACTGTGTGGCCAACCACACAGACTTCATTAAAATATTCTTACATGAATGGTACAGTAAAAGATTTAAAATGCCTGTATCATCCGCAACTACTATCACATGTTTCAGGGCTAGTTTTACATCTTCTTTGATGATCATCGTGTCTGCGCCACCTTACGCTTAAATCGACATCGACTTCCAAAACAACTTGAGAGTATGTTAAAAAAACGTTGTTTGTTTATAGAATTGGAAATAAATGTCTTTTTTTTTTCAAATTATTGGCAAATTTTCATCAAATATAACTTTAACTGTTGATTTTTTCATGCGTTATGTGCTCACCAGATCTTTTATGTTGGGTTTCTTATACCCATTTAATATTATGGTCACTTTTCCATACCTTTTATTAACATATGCTTCGGGTAGGACTTATAACAACTTAAAAAAATGTTGCAGAAGTAGACCATGGTAATGGGTGAACTAATGCACCTCCATCAAGAACGTAGGAAATCCTCTAAAACAAATGTATCGTATTGACATTTAAGTCATCCAATGACTTTACCAATAAAGATTTACCTGTTTTTCTCATTTTCTGAGTACTACGGTCAAACAGTGCAGTTGGTGGAATAGATAATTTGTAACTGAAAAATTCACTTGCTTCTTGAGCGATATTGTCTAAAGAGTTACAGTCAAGCATGTTCTGTGTTGTGCATCATCGTGGATCTACGTAGTGGAGACTCAAGAGCAATGACAACTCCTTTTGTCAGTACTTTCATTGGTACCGTTTGCTCTAATTTCAGTAAAGTTTGATCTTTGAAACACTTGCTGGTGAGTTTATCTTAGATGTTTCTTCCAATGACATCAGCATTTTCTGCATTAACTTTGCTTTTGCTATTCTTATTCCGTTAAAAATGTTTCATAAACGATATGAAAGAACAGCAAATAGATTGTGGTCTACGAAGACAATTTTTACATCTTTCAAATCTCTTGCCATTCTTACACCTCTCAAATCGGTATGTTGTTCACTACCAATGCGTGAAGCATTGGTCAGAAAGTTTAGTGAACATGTTATTTCACTGAAACTAGAATGGCTCAAAATCCAAGACTTAATTGCTTTACCATTTTTCACCTATTTCACCTTTAACTTCTCTTGAAAACTCCCATAAATATCCCTTTTCTAAGGGGAAATTTCCTTCCGTTTGACACCACAAATGATATGCTTTATTTGAAAAAAAAAAAAAAAAAACAAAAATTCTACGCTTTTCCAAAATGAAGACCAAAAAAAAAAAAAACGCATTTTGCACGACAGTACGGCGGGTGTATATTTTTAGTATCTTCGCTATTTATATATCAATATTAAATTCCTTTTCAGCATGAAATTTCCTTTCATTTGATACCACACATTATTTTTTTGAATTTTTGAAACTTTCTCACGATTTTTCAAGATGGCTGCCAAAAAAACATATTTGTCCCACTAGTACGGATGTATACTTTTAGTATGTTCATTAGGAGCCTATCACCTACCATTTCCAACAGGATTTGTTTCTGTTGCAATTTGTTTGACTCCTAACGCTATTTCTACTGGACTATTGGTTATATTCTGCGTTGATGTTGCACGACCGCAATTCTTGAAAAAAATGTTGAAAGAGCTTCTGCAGGTTTCGACTCAAATAACTTAATGAAGTCATTGAAGTCGAAGGTTAAGGGAAAAAAGCTTTGGAAAATTTCATAGCAGGGTGGTGCAAAAGTTCGTACGGATCATGCAAAGAAAACGTTCCGCTTTTCAAAGCTCCCGAAGATGCGGAAAACTAATGAAATGGAGCCCCCTCTCTCCCTTACGATTTCCTCTTGACATTTCAACAGTGTAGTTTGCCCTATACACCCTACCCCCCTTTCTCCACAACCTTGTAGCTATTATAATAAATTGCTAGAATCGATGATTTATCGAAGTGACCGATAGCTTTTCTATACAGCGGATGTAAAGCACTGATTTAGCCATGGTTGTCCCTCCTCCTCAAAAGTGATAGCTCCATAAAATTGCCTCACCGGCAATTTTATTGTCTTTGCTAAAAGTGCTACCCGCGTGTTTTTTTTTTTTTCCTATTTTTGGCATAAAGCGGCGCAATGGAAAAAGAAAAAGAAAAAAAAACCTCAATCCTCCTAACATTGAGACAAAAATATTTTTATACACATAAAATGTCACGACCGTAATATGCATCATGCCCCCCCCCCCCAACTCACCCCCATCGGCATCGCAATTTTAATTTAGCAGTTATAAATAGGAAACGTTGCTGGAGTATTGACGATGGCTTTTCTTTACTGCAAATACTGATATGCAGATGGCTAAGCTTATGTGTGCTTTCAAGAAAGACGGAGCAACCTCCCTCCAATTTTTAGCGGTCATCCCCTGCCAGAAAGGCGATTCTTGATTTAAAAATAATAATAATAATAAATAAAAACTCTTCGGAAAAATTTCCATATCATAAAATGGTCCCTGACCCCCTTCTCCCTCTGTACACCTTTGAGTTATTAATTATAACTAGAATAAAATGCGGGAGGGAGGGGGGGGGGGACATACCGTGATGGCAGATGGCATTTCAATGGTGTATATCTTAAAATGCAGATGATTCATGCATTGGTGCCCTCCCTCACCCCCAAGTGCTGTCGCACTTGGGGGTGAGGGAGGGCGTAAGTCAAAACGTAATGTTCGGAAAAATGAGGAATCAAAACACCATTATTATTGTGCCATAGGAGTCAAACACAATAGGTTTTTATCTTTTTTTTCACTAGTAATTGAGAGTTTTAATTCATACTTTCATCATCGGGAAACAGTAATAATAAAAAATAATGATTTAAAAAAAAAATTAAAAAAAAACAATTTTTTTGATGGATCAACTGCTCAATGTAAGAAACCAAAAGCTTTTAATAAATTTGTGTCATCATGAGCAAGATTTAAAAATGCAAGCTGAGTGGTACTTTACAGTTCCATATTTCATAGGAAACGACAGATTGATGGTATGTTTCTAGAATCATTAAAAGGTTAGCCTTCAAAAAGTTGTAGAAAATCACGGAAATCAGCTAAAAAAAGCTGAGGTATTGCTGAAAAATTTTAGAAAGTCCCAACTCTACTTGATGTGTTTAGATATTGCTAAAAAAAATTTAATCAAATCAAAGTACTATTAAAAAAATAAAGAATTCCCGTGCCACCAACCAAGGAGGCTAAAAGGAAGGAGCCTCATCTCCTTTGGCAACGCGGGTGAAAATGCGTCCCGATTTTTCCACTGCCGAGAGATGGCGCTGAAGCCGATTGACTTATGATCTCTCGACTCTGTCGCTTGTGCTGACGGAGAAGGGGAAGGAGAATTTCGCCGAGGACTCCGAGCTACAGTGCCTAGAAGGCACATCTTCTAGGCACTGTACCCGAGCTTTCGGCGGGGTCAGCGGGGAGACCGACTGAAGGTAGCCGGCGCTTTTCAGGTAGCGGATGCGTGGTAATTGAGAGGTCAGATATGGGGCACAATTATCCCCACGAAAGAGAAATGTTAAACATTATGATTTTAAAGTTATTTACTTTCTCATATTTCATTTGCCTTTTGTGCTTTTTATTTTTGCCTCTTTTTTTATTAATGTATTTTATTTTATTTATTTTTTTTTAATATTACTGATTGATTTCTTTAAATAATACTTATTTATATTTTAAAACATTATTTGTTTGTTTTTTAAATTATAACTAATTTTTTTTAAAAAATTACTAATTTTTTAAAAGTATTAATTTTGCGCAGAATAGAATCGCTTTTTTTCTCTTCCAGACATTCCAAACACACACACAAAAAAAAAACAAATAAAAAATAATAACAAAGAAATACTTTAAATTAAAAAAAATAAATTAAGGAATAATTTTTTTTTAAAAACAGTAAATAATTTTAATTAAAAAAAAAATAATTTTTCAATAATTCAAAAAAATAAATAAATTAGTTTTTCCCTCCCCCCCCCCCCCAAAAAAAGTTTAATGGCGCAACTTGCGCCATAATAGCCTCCTCCCCTATGGGCACCTATGCAATGGAGAAATTTATAAATCATTAAGCTCTTCACCTAAGTGACAGCAGATCAAATTAGGTTTTAAAAGAATTGCTTCAAAAGCAAAAATTAACGCTTTGAATGCAAAATATATTATAAACGTAAGATGAAGTAAAGTGTTCTATGCTTCTCTAAACAGCTTTCATTGCAAAAACAGCTTTAAATTTCCTAATATTTAGGAAATTCCCTTATTTAAATGCCCTTTAAAACGCTAGACTACGGGATGTAAACAAATTAAGGTTGCAGCAGCGCTCCCTGGCGGAAGTGAAATTTTGTTGCCAAACTGGTATCATGTCCCAACTCCACTTGATGTGCTTAAGTATTGTTAAAAACAATTTATTCAAATCAAAGTACTATTTAAAAAAAAAAAAAAAAGAATTCTTGTCCACCAACGCAAATCTTACACAATTTTGCACCTGCCTGACTTAGTTAAGTGCTCTGAATGCTTGTTTAAAATGTTTCTGGAATCATCAAAAGGTTAGCCTTCAAAAGGTTGTAGAAAATCACGGGAATCAGCTAAAACAGCTGAGCTATTGCTGAAAAATTTTAGAAAGTCCCAACTCCCAACTCCACTTGATGTGCTTAGGTATTGCTAAAAAAAAATTATTCAAATCAAAGTACTATTAAAAAAAAAAAAATCCTGTGCCACCAACGCAAATCTTACACAATTTGGCGCCTGCCTGACTCAGTTTAGTGCTCTGAATGCTTGTTTAACAATGTTTTGGGGAAAACTCACGGTGTCAATGAAGAAAATATTGTTGAAAATTAGAATGCACTAAAGCTAAAAGGAAAAGATTATATTAGCTGTGCATATGGTAAAGCAAGATGACTGGGGAAGTAGTTTAACTGAAAACTTACAATAATGAGGACAAATTCTGAGGCCAACATTTCCATCCCTAACGTCTTGGTATATGTCTTGAAACAGCGACGGTCTGACATGGATCCAAAGATTTTTTTTTTTTTTTTGGTGATGAATAATGTTTTTTTTTTAATATTATTTTTGAACAATAATTAAATTGAAAGCTATTTGTTATTAAAAATAATATTTTGAAAATATCTTTCGGTGAAATTTGGTTGAATGGTATTTTATTTGGTAATTACCATATCCACTAAACCTTTATTTCTCAACCGTTATCGATTACTTAACTCGGGTCTGCTCTATGCTGCCATCTAGTGACAGATGAATAAGGTAATTTCATTTTGATATAAGTGATTACAACATTATCCAGAATAACATCGATTGAAATTGGGTTGTAAGTATTTTTTTTTTTTTGAATATACGAAAGTGGTCAACCAATTAATAACGCTTTTAATAAAAATTGTTTTTTTTTTTTCTTCGGTGGTAGAAAGGATAGTGTACGACGAAAATTAACAACATTTGACAACGGTAAAAGTTAGATGCGAGATTTTCAAGAATATTTAATCAAATCAAATAATTTTTTGAAACATGACACAGAATGTAGATATAAGATTTTTTTCAGGAATTTAAAAATAGGTGTAATTTGTGAAATAAAACTTCCAATCCATTTTATTAATCGAGGGGTGTGGGCTGAACAAAATTAATGACGAAAATGGACTATCAGATTTGACCTTGCTTTTTAACTATTCTTTAAAATTGCCGGTCCAGGAAGAAAATAAGTGCATGATCAAAATAAAACAAGAGAAGTTTCGATTGTTCAATAGCAAGCATTGAAACATTGACACTTGATACGAGAAATATAAAAACTAAATCAACAAAAATTCATAACACAAACATAATTCGTTTTAATGATAATTAAAAAAATTAAATTAACAATAAGTTTTAATAACAAGCACAACTTTCAGTTTTAAAGAAACATAAGGATATAAGGTTTTAAATTGTCTCCGCAGCTACAAGCTTACATACTTTTGCTGCGGAAACATTTCCCGAGAGGTTTTATTAGGTAGGGACTTTTTTCCCCCTACAAATTACCTATTTTTGTGCCATGATTATAAAAAAGAAAAACAATATGAAGAAAAGAAATGTATATTGATGTTCAGAAATAGATATTGCAAACGAATTGAAACAACTTTCTGATCACACTCGTTCAGAGTATCAATTTTTAATTGAAAAAAATATATCTCGTCATAAAATAACTTCTATTGCCTCACAAACTTTTTTTTTCGAATTCAATAGTAATTAGACAAATTATACTCATTACGTACAGTGTGTCCAGCAAAGGACTCCCGGATTTCAAAATGAAATCTCTCGAAAACGAACGACGTTTTTGGAACGAAACAAACGGTATGTCGAAATCCAAAAGACTCATGCGCAGAATTTTGAAAAATTAGTAACAAATTGTGCCAAGAGGTAGCGCTGTGCATTGTTAAAGCAACACTAGCACCTTTAAACAGTGTTGCGAAGGCTGCAGCGATTATTTTTAGCCTTAAAACTTGAAAGAAGATTTAGCAAATAATACCATTCATCATTGCACAATAAGTGTCTCTAGTACTGGATATTCACAGGCTAGGCCACTGCCAATCGTATACTCTTTTTGGTAGGTTCTTGTTGCTCTAGGACTGTGGCCTAACTAGTGAGAAACTAAACTTGTTATACAATAGAAACTTGTTCAATAGAAACTTGTTATTCAATAGCTTATTTGAACCTCCTTTTACGCTTCTAAGGTAGAACTGATCGCTCCAGCCTTCCCAAGACTATTTATATTCCAGTCTTATTCTAATTATCACGTCTAACGCCACTTGTTGGTGCATTTTTAGACTATTTTTTTCAAAATTCTGAGCATGATTTTAACGGTTTTCACAATGAACATGTGGTTTTTTTTCATTCCAAAATCGTCATTTGTTTTTGAGTTATTTAATTTTGAAATCAGGTAGTATTTTTGCTCGACACAGCCTGCACGTAAATTACAATACTAGGTTTGGTAACATGGATTGCAACAAGAATGTCAAAGCCTTTGAGTTTAAAGGACAGTAAACGTAAACTGTGTGTGCTCTTCGCGTGAGGGGGGGGGGGAGTCATGCTTGAAACATCCGCAGTTGTTGTCTGAATGTCTTCCTCAAATTATCCAAGAAGTTAATGTTAGGGGACTCATTCTTCACTATGAAAATTTTTCCTCCAAATTCACCCAGATTAACAGATGAATTTATTGAACAAAAACAAACTCAAGTAATAGAACAACCACTTTATTCTTCGAATCCATCAATGTGGGACTTTTGGTTTTCTTACTTTTTTTAATCTAAAAAATAAATTACGTGCAATTCGGTTTCATTAACAAGAATAGATTAATTAATGTACAGATGCATTTTTTAAAAATCAATTACAAAAAAAAAAAAAAAAAATGAGAGCCTCGAGGCATTTAATCTATAGAAAAGTGGTACAAAAGTGAATTGACTCTGTTGTAAACAACTTTGAATTTTCTTAAGATTTTTTTAATGTTACTTAAAAAACATCGTTTTTTTTCACCCCGAGTAACCCTCGTATTGCACGTTTTATTTTTTCATTTTTATTACACATACGTAAAAAATTGCAGTAAATACATTTGTTATTTAAACAGGTAGAATGCCGTGCTATCTCTTTTTATAACCAGTATTAACTACATTGGTGCCATGCCGACTAACTATGCTAATCTGAATTGCTTTGTCAGACTTTCAGCAACTGTTTATGCTAAACAAAAGGTCATAAGTACAATTCGGAAGTGAATTTTTTGATAAACAAAAAAGTATTGTACAATTTTTCAGCTACATACTACGGAGTTCGAGTTTTTGACCAAAATGACTCCAAAATGAAAAAAGAAGAAAAAAATCTGAACTTTTAATAAAGTTGCAATTATTTCTGGTATAATGGACCTAACAAATGTTTTCCAATATGTCGGTGGAAAGCATGCTTCCTCCTGAATAACAGTCACTAACAATTTCGGTGATTATCAAAATTAAACCCCAGTCATACAGGGAATAGTAGAATCGCATCCAAAAATTTGGCGCCTGTTTTTATTACGTCGTAAACGCAGTTACAGTTCCAGAAAAATTCGTGTCCCAGGCTATTGATACTTTCCGATCAATGTACTACCTGAATACAAATGGGTGCAGTGGTAGCCAGATTTCAATTTTTTTGCAGCTGTCTCGCGTCTCACCCTGCTAACATGAAAAATATGCCAATTACGAAAATTACACACATTTTGCGTACTCGAAGTATTCACATTTGCAAAAATCTGTAAAACTTACAAAATACTGCGATGGCTGCAGGGGAGTGGGGGCTTTCGTTTGCTTAGGTAACGTCCTCTAAAATCTTAATAGTTCAATAATACACAATTTAATAATTGCAACGTTGCCAAATAACGGCAGTGGTATGTTTACTTCTTCCGGTGAAAGATTATCTGTTTTATAGTAACCAGTTTTTAGTTTTTTTCCTGTGATTTTTACTGAGAAACTGTTTATTTTCTTTCGCTAGCACATTACGGGAAGACATTTAAAAGAGGTAGCACCCTAGTTGGTGATAGCCTGATATAGTGCATGCATGTTCGACATGAAACACAGGACGAACAAGTTCAATGAGTACCTTAGCTCATTGGAAAACAACTCTAAAGCCTTCTTCACTCTTATTAGGAGATTCACAAAGAAATCCCACCCCATCCCTAACCTTCATGCCAGTCACGGCCAAATGGTCTACACAAACGAAGATAAAGCTAGCGCCATTGCCGACACCCTCGAAGACAACTTCCAACTTAATTCTCAAGAATATGACGAAGATACTATCTCTCTGGTAAACCACACTATCAGAGAACTCTACGATTCACCCCCTACATCCCCCCTCCTCATCTGACCACCCCCCTTGAAATTATGATCTTAATCAAAAATCTCCCCATCAGAAAAGCTGGAGGAGAAGACAGCCTGAAAAACGCACACCTCCTCCACCTCCCATTAAAAGCAATCACTTACATCACAAAAATTATTAATAAAATTATCACTGCTGGCTACTTTCCTAAAATATGGAAAAATGCCATCGTCATCCCCATCCCCAAGCCCAATTCCGATCATACCTTCCCGCAGAACTACCGGCCCATCAGCTTATTAAGCGCACTCTCCAAACTTACGGAAAAAATCATCCTTAGTCGCATTAAAGACCACATCAATGAAAATCATCTGATTCCTAAGTTCCAATTTGGTTTCCAAGAAAGGCATTCCACTACCCACCAACTAACCAGAATGATCAATTACATTCAAGAGGCCAACAACAATGCCAACTTCACCCTTGGAATCTTTTTCGACATAAGTAAAGCTTTCGATCGAGTTTGGCACGAAGGCATTATCTTCAAATTAATTAAACTTAAGTTTCCCAACTACATCATTAAAATAATTCACCACTACCTGAACAAAAGGTCCTTTCAAGTCAAAATCGACAATATCATCTCTGCTAAGCATAACATTATGGCTGGAGTCCCCCAGGGTAGCTCCCTTGGGCCGACGCTGTATAATCTGTATACACATGATTTCCCAGCAAATCAAGACATTCTAACTTGCCTATTCGCGGATGACACTAGCTTGCTTGTCAGTCATCCAAGCAGAAACTATGCTAGGCTTTACCTTCAAAGACAGGTTGACGTAGTCATGAACTACCTCAACAAATGGAGAATTGCCATTAACCCCGATAAGTCTCAAGCAATTTGCTTCTCGAACTCCACTATCAAAAATTACCCCAAACAAATCACTATTAATAACACTGAAATCAAATACTCCCACAGTATAAAATACTTGGGAGTTCATCTGGATAGAAGGCTTACATACAGTGTACATATTGCTAATGTTATTAAAAAGGCCAAAACAAAAATTGGTTTTCTTTACAACCTTCTCAATACTAGCAACACACTCAACCTAAAAAATCGACTCACGCTTTACACGACCATTATCAGGCCAGCTCTGCTTTACAGCGTGCCCGCTTGGGGCTACGCGGCAAAGACCAACATTCATAAAAATTCAAACCCTTCAAAACAAATTACTGCGAAGGATCTTCAGAGCCCCGTGGTACGTGTCCAATGAAACACTCCACAGGGACTCAAAAGTCAACTATATCAACGACTACATTGTCGAAACTACGACAAATTACTTCACAAATTTGGGTAAACATCCTAACCCACTTGTCAATGAACAAGTGCTCTACACTTACGCTTCCGGGGGGAAAAACATGCCCTCCGACGCCATGTACATATGTTCCACTATCTTTCCTAATCGCGGAAATCGAAATGATGACCGCCCCCCTTAGGTCTGGGGCTCTGTTTTCTCTCAGGTCGCCCCCTTTCGCTTTCCGCTCACTACTTGTACATTTGTATAGCTCCCTCCATTTGTAAATATGTTTATTATTCTTATCTGCTTATGATGTCCTGTAAATATGTAAATAGCTCGTGGCCCTGAAAAGACTCCTTTTTTTTTAAATTTTCACCCCTCATTTTTGTTTTCTTTTGCCTTGGTTCCCTCCACCTCATGCTCAAATAAGTTCAATGCATTCCACCATCAATGCTCCTTCAGTTCCGTGTAAAGGTGCTACGCACCGGCACGATAACAATCTCATATCTGTATCTGTATCTGTATCTGTATCTGACATGAAACTCGTAAGTAATAATAAAGGTATAGTTTGGAAATGAATTAATCTATGAATTTGTAAGCAAGTGGGCGTGGTTAATACCGCTTCAGTGTGATTTTATAGACTGCACATTTATTGCTCCCCCCCTCGAGAATTTTAGAGCGTACTGCCTGGTTCAATAACCAAAACAAATAATCCTCGATCCACGGAGTAGAAAGAAGGAGAGAAATGTTCTACGGATGCGCTAGTTTGAAAGTGGCAACGAATTCTCACCCGCCGCCAAAGGACGCTAGCTCAAACGCTCCCTATCTTCTACGGGAATCAATGTAAATGATACTTAATCTGTCATCTTTTTAAATGCTGCTATGGGAAAGAAAAAAAAAAATTCAACTGGATTTTGGTGTAAACCATCGATTAACATTCTGAACTAAATCTGACTTTGATCCCACTGAAATTTTGCCGTATTTTTTAAGAAAGATGTTTAATCGACGGCATCTATAGCTACTTGCCAAATTTGACATATATGCGACTGTATGTGACATTTTTTTTGCATTGTACGATATAATTTTTGCTGAGAATCAGTTCTCTAAATTGTTGACAAATTAAGCATGAGGCAAAAAATTAATTATGTCAGTATTTAATTTTGTTATCAATTAAATATATTTAGTATTCAAAATAATTATTAGTTTAAATATATTTATTAAATATATTTAGTTCATAATGTTAATCGATGGTTTGAGCAAAATTCCAATTAAAAAAAAATATTCTTGCCAACAGCAGTCTTTAAAAAATGACAGATTCTGTCAGATTTGGCAAGTTGGTAAGTGCATTCGATTAAACCTATTTCTCAAAGAATACGGCACCTATTTTCGTGGGATGAAAATCATATTTAATTCATAATGTCAATCGAAGATTTACACTAAAATCCAGTTGAAAGAAAATTTTTTTCTTCCCCATAGCAGCATTTAAAAAGATGACAGATTCAGTATAATTTACATTGATTCCCGTAGGAGATAGGGAGCGTTTGAGCTAGCGTCCTCTGGCGGCGGGTGAGAATTCGTTGCCACTTTTAGATAGCAGAGATTTAGCTCCTCCTCTTTAATCTCCTTGCCTCGATCATTTGTTGATGTTGGGTATATTTAATGTTTCTACATTTTTAATTCTACCTTTACTTCCAACAGATGGCGTCACTTTAAATTTTCCTTTCCTTCTCGGTTAATAAATTGACGCAATACGAGCGGTGTCTCATTACATATCAAACTTTTCTAAGAGATTCTTTGGTTTTATTTAAGAAGATTAATAATCATAAGTGAGTTCTCCTCGTGTACTTTCATTCAGATACATATCGCGAGAAAAATTTGCGTCAGAGCGAAGCAATTTTTTGCTGTTCTGGTGAGAGAGAGAGAACATGATTGAGCTGGCACACAGCAAATGGAAGAACTGGGTCAAATTTTTCCACGAATTTACAAGAGTTTAGAGGAACAAAGCGTAGGCAATAGCAGAGCGAGGGACCTGCCCCACGCTCTGTACTCACTTCGCGCCGGAAGTGGGCAAGGACATCTTCCGGTTGAGCCAATCCTAGCATAGAAGAGGTCTTCAGGAGCGCGCCAAGCAGCAAGCCTTTTCTTGCCGGTAGGGGTTTACAGATTCGCAAAAAAGAAAGAAGTCCGAAGGTCCCTGCCCAGCCTAGCGGCAAGCCGTTGACTGGGCAGGGGTTAGTGTAAAAGATTACCTTTCCTGTTAAAGTTATTGCTAGTACTTCAATAGCGTAGTCGAAAAAAATAAGCTTCAGAAGAAATGTGGTTGAATTTCAGAAGGTTAATTTCAGAAATGTTCTGCAGTCGAAAAAGAAAAGAATATGTGTTTCAGCAAGTGATATTGCTTACAACCCCCCTCCTACACCCCTCGGCGCCATCTATTGAAAGTAATTAAGAATGCAATAAGGAGAAAAAAAAGTAAATCATATATTACTTGTTTTTGAAAAAAATAACTCTTGGAGCAGTTCCACAGACTTTTTTTATGCATATAAATTTCTCAGAAACATTATTTTGAACTCATAAATTAAAAACACCCTCGAAGGAGGTTGACATCTATAGCAATGATATCTGTTGAAAGGAAAGAAATACGATGGAAAGAAGCGGAAAGCGCATGTAATATACAGGGAGGAGAAAACAAACAACAGTTGAAAAAATATATTTTTCACCAGTGGCGGCGCTAGCTATGGGGCAGGGGGGGCAATTGCCCCCCCCGTCGGAAACGTCTTGCCCCCCCCATCGGGGAAAATTTCTAACTTCGTCGGGAAAAAAATTTCCGACGATCAAATTTTCCGACAGAATAAGTGCCGAAATCTCTTCTGATTCCGACAGACCAGTAAAATAATGTCAATAAAATCATTTAACTGAAAAAAATGTATTCTTTTCTTAAGATATTCCCATTATTCGATTAAGTACGCAATTTCCAGACTAATTTCGAACACGAGAACCTTCAGGACTCGTCGAGTTGCTGCCATCCTATCTCTTTTGGATGAACGTAAGTTCTGTTGGAGAAAGTTATTTTTGTTCAGGTGGAAAAGGACAAATCTTCTCCTTTCGTTTTCTAACCAGAGGTCCCACGCGTAAACCGCCAGCAGCGTGGCAAGTCATTGTCACTTTCTGAGAATCTGATAGACCAGCCGCTAGACACGTGTTTCTCTCAGGGCCTTTGCCATTATCAAGGAGGGCTGATGATACTCGGGAAGAAAGGAAAAGACATCCCCCCCCTGGTGAAGGGGCTGGCTATCTTCCTCAGGCAGGACTCCGGAGCTCCGGAATTGCGATCGTCGCCAGAATCATTATTGTACGATTGTGCATCGTCAGACAGTTTTAATTAGTGTAACACGAGTAACAGGTGTCGGTCGGGGGGGGGGTGATTTTTGGAGGGAGCTTGAAGCAAGAAAGACGTTTTCGTCGAAAGAAATTTTTCCGCCGGTCTTTCTCTCCATCATCGGCGTGTCGATCTCCTTTGTGGTGTGGATCTCCTGTTGTCTTTGAACCTTATGATAGGTTGACTGAAACGTCTTCCTTCATCAACAAGGTAACAAGTAGAAATTATTATGGTTTGCTTTAAATTTCCCTTTTTTTTTATTAAAATGCATGTGTTCTTTGTTTTAAAATACATGTCAATAAATGGGAAGCATATCTATAAATCGTAACAAACGCTTTAATTAACTGTCGCAATATGAGATTACCGTTATATATTTTTTCCATTAATATATTAAATGATAGTAGCATAATGTAACTGCTGTTGGTTGTTTGTAATGCCTTTATAACACTTGATCTTAAAGTGAAAATTAATTGCACCTGCATTAATTTTAAATGTTTTACTGTGCACAAAAAAAAATAATTTTCTTGCACTTTAGAAAACATATTTTTTCTTTTCTTTGGTTCGAATTTTAAGCAAATAGGTAAACAAATGGAATCACACTGTTACGCACTTCTTTAACATAGGGCGGTTCTCCCGGTTCCCTGCCAGTTTTTCATTTAAGGAGTCGTCAATCTCATTTTGCAATGTAAAAAAAGGGAAAAACCTTCCCAGAATTAAAAAATAAATAAAATGTATAGAAAGACATGAATCAAAATGATTAATTTTTTTTCTGTAAAATTTCGATAGGAAATGTGATCTTTATATCTTAGTTAAGGATTTCCTGTAATCTAACTTCTGTCTAAAGAAATATTATTTTCGAACGTTTTTTAACCGAAAGGAAAAGTAACATCATAGAAACCTTTGCGAGCAGCAGTTGAAATGAATAAATAGTAACAATAATAAAAATCGTGATTGCTTCAGTGGGGCAGCTGACCAGGGCCATCACCGAGAGTCAAAACTGGGCGATTTTTTATCAGTTAGGTCACCGGGCCGCCTCCCCCATCTGACAAAGGTTGGCTTCTCGTTTTTCTTAATGGGAAAAAATCAAGAAATAGGAAATTTTAAAATTACTCCCCCCCCCCCCCAAGAAACAACAACCACCTATAAAGCCAACTAGATTTTCAAAAACGTTGTCGAAAAGAAGCACATAAAATTTTTGTTTTGGGGGCAATTTTGAATAATTTCTGGGAGAGTCTCTGTACCACAACCCTTACCCTATCGCCGTCAAAGGCGCCCAATAACTGCGTTTTTAGGAGTCTTAAGAGTATTTCGGGGAAGAGTCCCGAACCAAACGACGCCCCTGTACTTTTTTTTTTAATAAGAAGCCGCTTTATTTCTCAAAAATAGAAACTGTGAACAAGTGGTTCGGATTAAAAATTATACCACACGTGGTCCCTCCCCAATTAAGAAATCTGCAATAAAACTCTGCAACTTAGTCAAAAATTGCCAACAAATGGGATTTTTAGACTTAAAACTAAAAAAAATATATATATATCCAGTGTAGTGCACCATTGCCCCTCTACATAATTAAAGATAATCTAAAATAGCGTTTTTAGGACTTGAATTTCAAAATAACTGCATATTATAAGAAACTTAGTTTTCGTAACTAAATTTTTTAATTATACCTGTGCCCCCCTGTCGGGCAAGCTTGCCCCCCTGTCGGGCATTTCCTAGCGCCACCTCTGTTTTTCACATGCATTGCTGAAATTTCTTGATTTAGTTAGGGGGGAAATAGTTTTCCTCGAATGTACGAATGCGCTTAATATGAAAAGGCGACATATTCAGTAAACCATGACTACTTGAGTTGTTAAAAAAAAAAAAAAAAAAAGCAATCGTTATCAATGAATCAATGTCGGCATTAACTCGAATGAATATTTTAAGCAAGGCAAAATCAAGTACAAATTGATTGAAAATCATCGACTGTTTGTTCCAAATAATGGAATTGTTGTTGAAAATTAACAAGAAAACAAAAAGTGTATTTTCTGCATTTCCTATTTCTTGCAGAAAACAGAACACTTTACAACAGGGGAAAAAGTCGTAAATTATCAACATTCCTAACTCAATAGCGTAGTCGGAAAAAATAAGCTTCGGAGGAGGTATGGTTGGATTTCAAAAGGTTAATTTCAAGAAATTATCAAGTGACATTGTCCAAAATCCGATTAATATTGTCCGAGAAAATTAACGCTCATCGACCCATCCCATCCTACTGCAACTGAACTAGCTGAAATTAGAAAAATCATTGTCCAAAAATGCCCCAACCCATCAGATCTTGATTTTTGGGAATCCTTCCATATTTTGAAAAACAGTTCTGGCTTAGTTAACGATCTAAATGCTATTCCTTATTTCTCTGCTGTTTGGCTTCCATTTATGTAATTTTACCTTCTCCCATTCTAATTTATTTTTATGATATTGCTGGCATTTTTCCTAATTTTCTACTTGTCTTTATTTTTCTTTTTGTTTTCTTCATTTACCGATTCGCTTTCTTTTATTCTGCTTTTTTGTTCTGGCGGTTAACGGTTTTAGCTTTGTGTTTCTTATTATGTTAGCCTTTTGGCTTATCGTATCGCCGATCGAATTCTTTCTTTTCTTTTCGTACCTGATAGAAAGCTTCGGTTCAATCAAACATTTCCCATTGGATCTTTTTTGGCTTAAAATTTTCTTATTGGTGTTCGGATAATCCGCTTTGTTTGCTTTTTAAGCTGTTCGCCCTCCAGTTCGACAGTCGAGGAGTAAGGACATCCCGATGGGACCTCATAAGCAACGAAACTCGCAGGAAAAGTCCGTGACGGCTTCCGCTAAAGGGGCCCTTTTCAGGGCCGGGGAAGGGTCTCCCGTCCTAACCGATGCCGAGGTCGCCGCAAAACGTTTCAGAACATCGACCCCTGACTCGTCGTTAAACTCCTCGCTACTCATAGATATTGGGTTCTCGCCAAGGAAGGAAAAAATTGATGGAACCGTGGAAATTATGGATAAATTTGATTTCATGCCGACATGGAGGGATAGAATTAAAGATATCAGGGAGGCAAAAGAGTTGGCTCATTTTGGACCCATGTGCAAATATCTGCATGAAATTACAGGATACTTAAGGAAATACAATTTGGAATGTGAAACTGACCCCGAAACCAATGATGTAAAGTGGGTCGTCTCTATGTACCAAGAACTAGTCATAGCCTTCTGGCCCACTGATGTGTAGCAAGTCAAATCACTGGAAGCAGCTATCGCACTCCTAAAGGAAGAGAATGAAGCACTTCAACAGAACAACAACATGGAAATTCAAGTCGACAAGGAGGAGAAAGCCGTCCAAACTGCCACCTCTGATGAAAAGAAAACTTTCGAAGCCCTCAAGAGAGTTACCTGGCTCGACGCTCACGCTCGCCAACTTAAAGAACTCATAAGCTTCAATGAAGAATATTACTGAAGTCACGAAAACGGTCTTACAGGCCTCCGTTCGAGGAAACGAAGTCAAGTTGCAAATGGGAACAAACGAGGAACTTGAAAACATCAAGAAGTTCGCTGAAGAAAAAGATCTCGAATTTTGGACCCGCCGCCCCAGGGAGGAAGTCCCAGTGAAGAAAGTAATTAGAGGATTGCCGGCCGACTTCCCCGTTGACGAGATTGAGGAAGAGCTGAAGGAAAAGAAATAGATTGCCAGAAAGTTATTCAATTCTCAAGAAAAGAGACGCAGCTGACGACATTTTTGGTCATCGCCAAGCCCAACGAAGCAGCCCCTGGAATGGAAAGAATTAGCACCATGGGACACTTTGGTAGCCAATGGGAAAAGCTGAGAAAAAGAACTTTTGACGTACCGCAATGTTACAATTACCAGAGCTTTTTTCATTCGGCACATTCATGCAAGAAGAAACCTTTGTGCAGATTCTGCGAGGAGCCCCATGACTCCAGGACTTGCCCGGATAAAACTCAGAAGAAATGGGCTAACTGCAAGGGAGAGCACATGGCGTCGGATTGGAACTGCCCTCGCCGCCCAAAGATCGGACAGTGAATTCCCGAAAAAAAGGCTCAACAGGGCCAAAAAGACTCAGCCCCTGGCGCCCCAGCATACGGAGACCCATTGAAGGATCCAAAGTATCATCGGAGCTGTAATCGAGAACTTTAGGGTACTCGCTCATTCGCTCCCTCCTGACTAAGCCATGCCTCCCTTGGCGCCCGGTTCTTTCGGCTTCCCTTCCCTTCTCGCTGCCCCCCCTCTTCCTCTTTCTTCTTTTTCTAGGATTGTTTGCCAGCCCAGACGTTGCTCGATCATGAAGTTGAACTATCTCTCCTGATTACCCTCGCTCATGGCTCATCTTTTGCCTGCTTGCGTTGGCCCATTCATCCCGAGAAAAAGGCCTCCGGCCTGCCCGAACAAATTATTCAATACTGCAACACTACCTCCGTCGGAGACGGACGCGTGGCTTGAGCCTTCCTTACATCCATCTAGACGACAATACCCGAGGTCGTGCCGTCCGGCCTCACGATCGCCTAACCTTGCTTACATCGATTTAGACGGTAATACCCGAGGTCGTGCCGTCTGGCCTCACGATTGCCTAGCCTAGATTACATCGATTTAGACGGTAATACGCGAGGTCGTGCCGTCCGGCCTCACGATCACCTAGCCATGCTTACATCGATTTAGACGGTAATACCCGAGGTCGTGCCGTCCGGCCTCACGATCGCCTAGCATAGCTTACATCAATTTAGACGGTAATACCCGAGGTCGCGCCGTCCGGCCTCACGATCGCCTAGCCTTGCTTACATCGATTTAGACGGTAATACCCGAGGTCGTGCCGTCCGGCCTCACGATCGCCTAGCCTAGCTTACTTTGATTTAGACGGTAATACCCGAGATCGTGCCGTCCGGCCTCACGATCGCCTAGCCTTGCTTACATCGATTTAGACGGTAATACCCGAGGTCGTGCCGTCCGGCCTCACGATCGCCCAGCTCGGTATTGCGGCACTCCCTGTCAATGCGGACGCTGCTGCGTCCATTGGGATCGTGGGATTGAGACCTGCAAGCCCCGGACCCTCGAACCAGACTCCACGCGTGCTGCTGTTGATGGTCGGGTAAATGACGAATTTGATTCTGAGTGCCATATCTCTCTCGCCAAACGATTTAACTACTATTCTAAAAGACTTAGCACTCCTCTCTCCTATTCTGAACTAACTAACATACATGATAGTATTGACAAAACCATTAATGACTATGAGAAAGAAATCCCCAGGACTAGGCCTGAGGTGGCCGGTAAACTCATGCAAGACTATTTCTTGGCCTCGCACCTATTCCATGATTCTCTGGGAATGATAAATGCTGCCAACGCAAATAAGCAAAAAGGTGAGTTTGAAACCCAAATCAGGAAACTCCAAAAGAGCAGGAGAAAAAGCATGATAACGAGTTTACCCAGCTCAGAGCCGAATTCAATGATTTTAAAATCGAGTACAGAAACAAGCTATGGGAAGCTGAGAACCAGATTAACTTTCTGAATACCAAACTTAAGAAATGCAAAAACCCCAATAAGAGGGTTAATCCCACTTCCCCCTCCCAGAAGCAGGAGGAATTTCAACATGAGGTGCACAATGAAATCCCTCTCAATAATTCCTAAGGAATTATAACGTCAACGCAAGCCCGGCTCAGCAAAAGGCAAATATCAGAACAAACTGACACATCCCTTTCTCCCCTCCAGTTCGAGGATACCCCCAACATGGATTACGATGACTAACAGCTGAGGGAGCAGTCAGCCGATGAGGAGCAAGCTCACGACGCTAACCTCACCCCCAGCGCAAAGTTGGCTATAATCGCCGGTTCTAGCATTTTTGATGTTGATTCTAATGTTTCCATCAGCCAAAGCCCAAATGAGCTAATTAATAATCCCCAGGATGAAATTCAGGTTAATTTAAATGAACAAACTACGGCCAATAAAAGTGTTTGTTTACCTCCTAGCTCCGTCCAGGCTGAAACTTTGGCAAACGTAAACAAACAAACTACCGTAAAGTCGGGTTACTTGGACCCTAGGGGGTTACTTGAGCCCATTACAGTAAAATGATAAAATCTAGGTTTGGTACTACTAGTTGAAGACTTGCACGTAGTTCCTCATTTCTCCGCTAGGTATAAACACTCTGCAATCTGTAATACTAGTACCATACCCAGATTTTATCATTTTACTGTGGGCTCAAGTAACCCCCTTGTGGGTCCAAGTAACCCGACTTTACGGTACTCCGGCTGCTTCGGCCAATAAGGAACTCTGTTTACCTTCAAGCTCCGCCAAAAAGCAAGGCGCGGATATTAGTGCACAAGACTCTGCTAAATCCCAGGATAAGAGTTCTGGGGATGAACAACAGCAGTTTCAAATTCAGAAACCTAGGAAAATCCCTAAGCCTCCCCCCCCCCTATTCTGGTCTCTGAGGTCCCGAACACCTTAGAGTTTGCGAAAAAGATAAATAAAGCTGCCCGCACCAAAGTGTCACTTAAGTTTAACGGGCAAAAACATTAAATAACTACTCAAAATTCCGATGTCTACCGAAAGGACTACTGCACGACCAACAATATTCCCCATCACACCTTCCCTCTCAATAAGGAGAGAAACCTCAAACTGGTGATCCGCGGCCTTGCGGCGGATATCCATGTGGATTATATCAAGCACGAACTAATGAACGAAGGCTTCGCCCCGATTAGGGTGACGCAAGTGCAAGGTAAGGGCAGTCGCCCACTGCACCTCTTTCTCGTGTACCTCCACCGCACGCAACAAAACGAGAAGTTTTATAACCTCAACAATCTGGGATATTTTAGGGTGTCTGTTGAACCCCTTAAAATTAAAACTGCGCCTGAACAATGTTACACATGCCAGTCATACTTCCATTCCAGTGATTTCTGTACTAATCCTCCTCGTTCTCTTAAATGCGGTGAGGGTCACGAAACCAAACAATGCAAAAAATCTCCCGAACTCATGGCCAAGTGTGCACCCTGCCAAGGGCCGCACACGGCCAATTACAGAGGCTGCCCCAAGAGGCCGAAAGACAGAGTCCTTAAATCCCCCAGTGATCAGGGACAAAACAATTTCATTGCAAACTAAGGGAATTCTACTGGCTCAACTCCTGAAAACCCCACTGTGGTTCCTAGCGCAGCCCCCAAGGGTGCTAGGCAGTTCTATGCCAATATCGCCAAAACAAAAGACATCTCCACGATAGTTGAAGACGTCAACAAGGTCCCCATTATTCTTGATGGGGTAGCTAACAACATTCAAGCGCTCTTCTCGCAGCTTCAAACCCTCAGCTTCGCATTGCGACATGGATAAGCCCCATACTTTGGCCTCATGGAATGCGAACGGCCTCGTCTATAAAATGGGCGAGGAGACTACTTTTGTTGCTGACTTGTCTCCTGACATTTTTTGTGTTCAGGAGACCCACTTTAAGGGAACCGAAAGGATCTGGTTCCCGAATTACAAAACCTATAGGGCAATTCCATGCAAGTGTGGAAAAGCGTTGAAAAATTTAAACTCGAGTAATGTGACTGTTCTGCATATTTTTTGGTTTAAAAATGTTAGAAGTTTCTTATTTATAACAATTTTTTGTTAGGAATGTAGTTTTTTAGTTTCGGCAATACTTCGAAGTTGGTATTAGAGTATTTTATTTTCAGTGAAGCAAATGGTCAAACATTCAACATTGATAAGTTTCAATTTTTTCCATTAGATAAATGTGACAAAGGAAGATTGTTGTTTATTACACTTTAAATTAATATTGTGAATTGATGAAACAAGTGTTTTCAATTTAATTAAGTGATTTATGTCAATTTCAAAAAGGCACTGTTCTATGTAACGTAAGTTACCAAAAACATGTTAAAGTTTTTACAGCAAATAAAGAAAGGGCAATACAATGTTAACTATGTTATATTTTCTATCTTATAGATGTGTACTAAGCAAATAACAATACTTTTCTTTTGAATATTGTTTATTTAATTTTTTGTGCTACAATCAAAACGTGTAACGTAAGTTATCCACATATGCAGATAACGTAAGTTACCTTAGTAGAACTTCAATACTTGTGTTTCGAAACAAAGTAAATTGTAAATAAAACCTATGTGGTTAATAGAAGTAATTTATTCAATAACTCTTTTAATTGTACTACTGTATTTACTTAATTTAGATTACTCATATTTCTTAAAATGTCTGTTTTTTAATAAGATTACAATACACCTTTATTATAAATTACATGCCTCTTTTTGGCTATTAAGATATTAATTCTCTTTAAACAATATCACTGCATTCAGAATATTTAGCAGGTAATGTACTATGAATTATTCAAAAATGACTTCTGTTATGATTGAAAGCTATCAAATATGTTTTGGAAAAAACAAATATAAAAATAGTTTATCTCTTTCAATTGAAATATATTTGGTTTTGCATTAAAATGCCACTGAACTCTGCAGAAAAGATGCGCTGTAGAAGGGGTATGAGAAAACTCATGTGGATATTACAGATTCATAAATAAAAGTTACTCTTGATAGTATTGAAATATGTTAGAAAAAGCAAAATGTATCAAAAAATTTTCTGAAGATCCGCACAGTCACAATGTCCATTTAAGAACCAGAAATGAACAAAATGTAATGTTTCGTTTAGTTTGTATTTTAAGGAACAAGAAAACAGAGATAAAAGCTGGTGACTGATGTGTGGTGAAGTACGAAAATACATTGTATCCTTGAGTTGTGACGATTATTGAAGAAAACGAGCTTAAAGTAAAAGTAATGGCTGCTATTGGAACCAATCAGAAATGGTCAGAAACGACAAAGGAAATTAATTAGAGAAAACATGATTCGAAAATAGAATTACCTGAACTTGTTAATACCAGGGGCCAATATGCATTTAAAAGTCTTATGTTTTGTAATATTTTTGATTGATCATTGAGTTTGGCATTAAATTTCTGTAAATTTAACTCATAATTGTTAATTTTCAGTATTTTGATCTAAACTAAGCTGTAATTTTCATTCATTAGTTTTTGTAATAAATATATGCTTGTAAGTGAATTTTGTAACGTAAGTTACTGTAACGTAAGCTACCCAGTTAAAAATTCTCATAAAATTCAATTTTTGAAAGAAAATTTTAAATTTATGAAAATTAATTCCTAAATATTATAAGAAACTGATAAATTATACTTCAAACAAGAAAACAGCTGTAATAGAGCAGAAATTTGCCTTAGAACCAATTTTCATATTATGCCGTTCCCTTTTTGTGTAACGTAAGTTACTGCCTTATTTTTGACTGCTAAATTTTGTAAAATTTAAATGCATCGAATATTTTTGCATTTTAATTTTGCTTTTGACTGGCATTTTCACTGAATGCTTTTGTACAAGGTTTTTATAACAATATTTTTCTGTACTAAGGAGCTAACTGCATAAGTGTTGGTCAAAATGTAACGTAAGTTACCGTGGAATTGCCCCTATGCGAAAGACCGTAATGCTAGGGGCGGCGGCACTTTAATTTTCATCAAATCCCATATCCCTCACTACGAAATTTGCGTTAACACAGAGGAGCTCGAAAATTGCTCGATTGTTGTTACCATCAAGAACGAGGACTTTGTCATCTCCTCGGCCTACCTCCCCCCCCCTCCATAGTTTTCCTCCCTGAGGACTTCAACAAAATCCTCAACTTCAAATATAAGGCGATTGTTATTGGTAACTTCAATGCCAAGCACTCCTTGTGGAGTAACGGGCGGGCCAACTCAAATGGCAAAAAGCTGTTTGACTACTTCATGGAGAAAAACCTGAACATCTATTACGCAGATTCCCCTACCCACTTTACGGATACTGTTAACACGACACTGGATATGGCTATCTCTAAGAATAGTCTGAGCAACTTTCAGATCACCTCGCTTTCGGAGCTCAACTCCGATCACAATCCAATCTGGCTGGAGTTGAGCCTCAGGGCAGAGATCCCAAAAGCCACCAGCATTTCTATTACGACGCACTGGGAGCACTTCACGCTCTATGTCGACCAACAGGTCAAGGGCAACCCCAGAACTAATAGCACAGAGGACATTGAAAAAGAAATTAGGCAGCTCATCCAAATCATACAAAATGCGGCGGTAAGATACAAAAATACCAAAATTATTAACTGTTCCCCCTTAGGCTCCCGAGAGATATCACGTCCCTCATTAAGCAGAAAAATGCAGCCAAAACGATTTGGCAAATCAAAAAAGACCCCAACCTGAAGTGTAAAATTAACAGACTCCAAGCTCTAATCAAAAGGAAAGTTAAAATCCATAAAAATGAGAAATTTATGGAGAAACTTGAGCAGCTTAATGAGGACACCCGTGGGATCTATCGAATAGCGAAGTCCCTGGCCAACAGGAAGACAGAGATGCCCCCCATTCATGCCGTCATCGGTCGAATGGTTTTATCCGAAGATGACAAGGCGGGGGCCATAGCCGACTCGATCGAAAATCAATTTCAACTTAACGCGCATGCGTACAATGAATCGGTTATTCGCACTGACTGATTACTTCGACCATTACTTGTCCACAGTCACTCCCCCCTCTACGCCCCGTTCCATATTATGCTCATCATTATGAGACTAAAGGTCAAGGAGGCCTCCGGTAATGACGGTATAACGGCCCTGCACCTAAAACACCTCCCCCTTAAAGCAATTACCAACCTGCCCAAAATAATTAATGTAATTTTTCGTTTTGGTTACTTCCCCAACTGCTGGAAAAATGCCCTTGTTGTCCCATTACTCAAGAAGGACTCTGACTCCACGTTTCCTCAGAATTACAGACCCATAAGCCTGCTCAGAATCCTGGCAAAAATCACTGAGAAATTAATTAAAGTCCAACTTGAGTCCCACGCGACACGGCACAAAATCATCTCAGACTTCCAATTCGGCTTCCGGAGTAAACACTCCTGCACCCACCAACTCCTGCGAATAACCAACCAGATAACAAGAGCCAGGACCAAGAGCAAGCAGCTATTGGCATCTTCTTTGACATCGAGAAGGATTTCGACCGTGTGTGGCACGGGGGCTTGTTGTACAAGCTCATTAAGCTAATTTTCCCGGATCGTCTGATCCACATCATCTCCCACTTCCTTACAAACAGAACCTTTCAAGTGAAAGTAGGTAACGCACTGTCGAATGGAAAGCCAATAAAGGCTGGGGTCCCTCAGGGAAGTGCGATCAGCCCCTCCTTTATTGTCTTTTCACTCACGACTTTCCGACCTCTGACCATACCATGAGCAGCCTTTTTGCCGTTGATACGGCAATGCTCACCATCCATCCTAGCGCCGAATTCGCTTGATTTCATCTACAAAAGCACGTTGATGTTATAAGCGAGTACTTCAATGACTGGCGTATTGCAATCAGCGCCGCCAAAACAAAATTAGTTGTCCACTCAATCAAGCCCAATGCTGGTCAGCCCAAAACCATCGTTCTCAACGAAGATACCATCAAGTACTCTCAAGAAGTAACGTACCTTGGGGTCACCTTCGACAGGCTTTCAAACTTTGAGCATTATGTCAAAAAACTTCACAAGTGTGCAAAAAAGAAAGCGGCACGGCTATGATGCCTATCGTTCCGACGTAGGGGGCTAACTCTCAAGAATAAAGTCAGACTTTACAAAACCATCATACGCCCCACCATGGATTATGCAATTCCGGTATGGGGGTGTGCTGCCATAACCAACATGGCCAAGCTTCAAGCTCTCGAAAATAACTGCCTTAGGGAAATTACAGGGAACATTTGGTATATTCGAAATGATATCCTGCATAATGACCTTAAGGTTAGTTACCTTGCGCCCCATATCAGGAAGCTCGTCAAAAACTTCTGTAGTAACATCGCCTCCCATCCAAACAAGTTCGGGTTTCGCCCCTAGTAGCAACATCTCCCGTCCCGGCCGCCGCAATACCCGTCGGGCAGTGCCGGCTCTCCCCCCCACCCAGCCTGGAAGCTTCTCCTTCATTCCCCCGCTCTCCGAGCGAGGAGTTTGTTTCTACTTCCTCTACTTTGGGGGTCTTCTGCATACCTCGGCAGGTTACTTCCTGAGTTACAAATTTGTACATAGTTTATTGTTTACTTCATTCATTCTCACTCATGTCCCCCGTTAGTTTGTTGAAAAATGTATGTTTGTAAATTGAATGTGTGGTGGTTCTTAAAAGACTCCCTTTTTTCCCCCTCAATAACTCCCTTCACACCTTTATCTCTTTCATTTCCTTCTTTCCTGATTGTACTCAAAATCATGTTCATCCTTCATACAGGTAAAAGTGCCTCCGGCCCGCTGGAATAAAAACACAACAGCAGCAGCATGTTGCTTTTGTCGGATGTCTGTGCATCCATAAGCTCCCAATTTTCCGCATTGAAAAAGCCGTTCCTTGTAATGCCGAAATACGTGTCTGCAGTATCCCTGCGTATTATTGCTAATAAACGTTGGGTTGAAATTTTGCAATTTAATGTTCGAATTACATTTCTTGATTGGTTGATTTTTAAGTTTAAATTTAGAAATGAACCAATCGTTATTTTTTTTTTCTTGAAGAACTCCGGTAGATGACAGTGCTTTGTGAACCAAGCACGAAATTTTGTTCTGTGCTAAAGACTAGAAAGTAGCTGGCATTTAATATTTAGGAGGCGTTGGTCCAGATCGGGCGCTGCTAGGTTGTGGTTACAACAGGGAGTAAAAGGAAGGAGATGAATATCCATGAAACCGGTTTGGCAACAAATTTTCACTTCCGCCAGAGGGCGCTGCTGCAACCTTAATTTGTTTACATCCCGTAGACTAGCGTTTTAAATAGGGCATTAAAAAAATATTTCCTGAATATTAAGAAATTTAAAGCTGCTTTTGCTATGAAAGCTGTTTAGAGAGGCATAGAACACTCTGCTTCACCCTGCGTTTATAATATATTTTGCATTCGACGTGTTTAATTTTTGCTTATGAAGCAATCCTCTTAAAACCTAAATTGATCTGCTTAGGTGAAAAGCTTGATGATTTATACATTTCTCCATTGCAGAGATGCCCAAAGGGGGGGGGGGAATGGCACAAACTGCACCATCAAATTTTTTTTTTTGGGGGGGTGTGTGGATTTTTTTAAACTAATTTATTTATTTATTATTTATTAATTTATTTTTTCAATTTAAATTATTTATTAATTTATTTTTTCAATTTAAATTATTTATGAATTAATTTTTTTAATTTAAATTATTTCTTTACTATTATTTTTTTTTGTGTGTGTGTGCTTGGAGTGCGGAAGAGAAAAAAAGCGATTCTATTCTGCGCATAATTAACACTTTTAAAAAATTAATAATAAAAAAATGAGTTTTTAAATTTAAAAAATAAATAAATATTATTAAAAGAATAAATAAATAATATTTAGAAAAATAATGCTTCAAAATATTTAAAAAAAAAATAATAAAATAAAAAGGGGGAAAAAGAAGAAAACCACAAAAGGGTTGTGAAAAATTTCGGAGGGGGGGGATTTTCGCCATCGAGTTTGAGGGGGGGATGGGCACCCCTGCTCCGTTGTACATCTTAACTATTTTTACCAGCTAATTCATTCATTTTTCTGCTATGTGAGGTGTAATCGATGTTTTTTTCTCTTTTTGTACATTGTTTTTAAAATTGCTGTTCCACTTATTTGCCCTTGTATGTAATTTAGGTTCGAAAACAAAAGAAAAAAATAATAAACAGTTAATCAAGTAAATTAATAATGATGAAATGATACATTAAAAAATATTTAAACTTAACTTTGCAGATAATTTCCTTTCCTCTTTTTTACTGTTTTCCATCACTTTTAGCAGATTAACGAACGGTAATACAGATAAAGCATTCTTTATGAAAGAAAAAAAAATAGAAAATTTAATAAGGGGATTAAAAAATCTTTCTGACATTGATATGTAATTCAAATATTATTTTCAGTGGTCATTGAATTCACATGAGAACTGAAATAAAATATGAGAAAGGAAATAACTTTGAAATCATTTTGTTTTCCATATCTCTATCGTGGGGATAATCGCGTGCGATATCAGACTTCTATCAATTACCACGCATCCGCTGCCCGAAAAGCGCCGGCTACCTCCCGTCTGTCTCCCCACTGACACCGCAGAAAACTCGCGGTCCTCGGCGAAATTCTCCTTCCCTTTCTCCGTCAACACCAAGTCAATTTGCCCCAGCGCCATCTTTCGGCGGTCGAAAAATCAAGACTTTTTTTCGGCGCGTTGCCAAAGGAGATGAGGCTCCTTCCTTTAAAGCTCCCAGGGTTGCAATGAGGAAGCTTCCTAACGTGCAAGGAGTTCCTTCCTCCTGGTCCCGGGCTTGACTCCAGTCGCTCGTCTTGGGGGAAACTTGCTTTGCTAGGGGCTGCAGTTTGGGTCGTCTTGGACAATTTGTACTCATGGCGACGTGGTTTCCTAAGCAGCTAGAGCGCTTGGATGGTTCGTCCTGCTTCTTGGTGCATGTCCGACTGTCTTGGTCTCCCGCGCATCGTTCACACTTCGGGGGGGGGGGAGGCACAGCTGTAAACCATTTTTTAAAATCATAAACTCATAAACTAGTATAGTAATCATTGAGTAATATAGAGATAAAATGGTAAATAAAAAAACTCAGTACACAGGTTTTGCAGAAAAACTGTACGTGATGGATAAAAACGGAGTTCATTTCGAATTCAGGACACTGAAAAACATAAAGTACGCTCAAAATATCTCATGCAGTTATCTGGTTGATTGCACATTTATTACCCCTCTCACCCCCCCCCCCCCCGATTCGAGAATTTCGGAGTGTCAAGCCTGAGTCAATTACCAAACCTGTTGTTGTTGTTGCATGCCCCCGTTGGTCAGCAGAGCTAGACCAGGTCCATGATGTTGTACACCCTAAGGAAATCTAAAACCAGCAAAGGATCGTCCGCCAAATCCTGTCTGGTAAGTCCCAGGCACTCAAGGATGTGGAGAGGAGATGCCTCTTGAACAGAACAGTTAGTACAAGTTTGAAATCTCTTAGCACCCCCAATGAATTTCATAGTTTTAAGATGACCACTACGAAGGCGGGCAAGAGTGGTTTGCTCCTGTCTATTGAATTCTTGAGCCAGGGAACCTCCAGGACGAGGACACTGATACCAGTGGTGCTCTGGGGGGACATTCCAAGTAATCCCATTTTGGTGTTTAATCTTTGAGAAAATCTCACAATAGGTTAGCGTTGCTGACTGCGCAGTGGGCTCACAAGCACCTGCTTTTGCCAAAATATCTGCGATTGGTAATTACTACTACTATTATAGTAGTAATTACCAAACCTTATTCATTGTGTTGATGAAAGGTGTTTTTCATTTTTCTACACTTTTCATTCTACCTTTACTTCCAATGGCGTCGCTTTGAATTTCTAACAAAACATTTTTTCTTACCACTTGATTACTAAATTGACGCAACACGAGTAGTGCCATATTACACATTAAACTTCTTTTACTTAATAAGATTAATAATTTTAAGTGAGTTCTTCTCGTGTGCTTTCATACAGTTATAGATCGTGAGAAAAATTTGGGTTAAAACGAAGCTCTTTTTCGCTGTTTATGTGGGAGAGGGAACATGATTGAGCGGACAAGAAGCAAATGGAAGAACTGGGTTTAATGTATAAACAAAATTACTAGAGTTTAGAAAAACAATGCATAGGAAATAGCAGAGCTAGGGAGCTGTAAAACGGTCTGTACTCACTTCGTGCCGGAAGTGGGCAAAGGAGAGGCCAAATGTTAGGACCAATCCTAACACTGTAGAGGTCTTAAGGAGTGCCTAACCAGCATGCTTTTTCTTTCTGGTAGGGGTGGAGAGAGTCGCAAAGCGCGAGAAGGCACAAGGCCTCGGATGAAGTCCAACCTAGCGGCAAGCCGTTGCCTGTGGAGATTGCCATTCCTGGTAAAATAATCACGAGTACTTTCAATAGTGTACGGAAAAAGTATGATTCGGAGGAGATATGGTTGGATTTCAGAAAGTTAATTTTAGTAATTTTCTGCAGTCAAAATAGAAAAATATATGCTTTTTAGCAAGTGATATAGCCTACGTCCGTCGGCCCATGATACAAATCTTTTCTTGTGCGAAATATATTTGTGATGCACTATGTTTCTTCCCAACTCTTACTTTCTTCGACTGGCAAGAGATGACGCTACCTTACACAAAGCTATACCTTCAAGAAGTTCTTTAATTTAATTCTTAATACAACTATTTGAGTAATGATGGCATTTAAATACGTTTCCTCGATTGCTTTCGCAGATGTGAAGACACAACTAAAAAACATCATTTTTATTAACTAAAACCAAAGGATTTTGTAAAGCAGGGAGTTGAAAGTCTTAAATGCTGGAGGTAACGCCATCTGTGTAACATGTGCGGAAGAACAGAATGCTAAGAATAATTGTTGCGTGGATAATTTTGTTGAGAGCAAAAAGCAAGATTTTCGGAAAATGAATGACAGGAAGTTTAGATCTGAGACGCATTAATTTTGATATTAAAATCATAGAATTTCTTATAGGTGGCTCAAAATGTATGTTAGCACCATCTATTGAAAGTAATTAACACTTTCCGGTCTAAGCCCGAGCTCAGCTCGGGGTGCCGTTTTTGTTGAAGATGACTAAGCCCGAGCTCTGCTCGGGGTCAAGTTTGAGCTACTGTTGCTCTGATAAACTAGGCGTTAAATTCAGTCATTTTCCGCGTAGTTCTGCCATATCTCATAGATGGCAGCACAAGTGAATTCCAAAATTTTTAAATGCGATTTTTACAGAATTTACGAAAAGAATATAGATTGACATTGTGTATGAACTATTTCTGGAATACAAAAGTGGTCAATTAAAAAACAAGGTTCCTGACAAGTTAGTTTCGAGATTTTTAAAAGTAATAACACAAATAACGGGATTTAAGGAAATTAAGGATTAAAGAGATTAAGGAAATTGAAAACTAACTTCAAAACAACGTTTTGAAAATGAATGAAAATTTTTGAACTTGGTTTTTACTTATTCACTTATTTTTTTGGCACACAAAGAAAATACATGCATACATAAAAACAAAAGGAATTTTAGTTTATATTGTTCATAAGAATAGTGACACATAAACAAATTAATTTTTATTTTTTTTAAGGTGATTGCGTAATCAACGACAAAAATATGGATTGAAACTCTGTTGTAACTGTTTTTCGAACACGAAAAGGGTCAAATTCATAAATAAATCTTTTAATGTTCATTGCTTTTCCTGAGAGGAGAGGGCAGGATTAAAACTATTAAAATTTGATAACACTACAAGTTAGATTTGAGATTTTAATTAGAAAAATCTAACGCCTAGTCTCCCTTACCGCTGAGAACAGCAAAATTTGGATCTGAAGTGTTATTTCATTAATTACACCCATTTTGAAGTCCAAAAACTATCTTTACAATTTTATGTCATATTTTTAAAAGTTATTTGTGTAATTTCTAATTAAAATCTCAAATCTAACTTGTAGTGTTATCAAATTTTAATAGTTTTAATCCTGCCCTCTCCTCTCAGGAAAAGCAATGAACATTAAAAGATTTATTTATGAATTTGACCCCTTTCGTGTTCGAAAAACAGTTACAACAGAGTTTCAATCCATATTTTTGTCGTTGATTTCGCAATCACCTTAAAAAAAATAAAAATTAATTTGTTTATGTGTCACTATTCTTATGAACAATATAAACTAAAATTCCTTTTGTTTTTATGTATGCATGTATTTTCTTTGTGTGCCGAAAAAATAAGTGAATAAGTAAAAACCAAGTTCAAAAATTTTCATCCATTTTCAAAACGTTGTTTTGAAGTTAGTTTTCAATTTCCTTAATCTCTTTAATCCTTAATTTCCTTAAATCCCGTTATTTGTGTTATTACTTTTAAAAATCTCGAAACTAACTTGTCAGGAGCCTTGTTTTTTAATTGACCACTTTTGTATTCCAGAAATAGTTCATACACAATGTCAATCTATATTCTTTTCGTAAATTCTGTAAAAATCGCATTTAAAAATTTTGGAATTCACTTGTGCTGCCATCTATGAGATATGGCAGAACTACGCGGAAAATGACTGAATTTAACGCCTAGTCTCTGATAATACGGATTTTTTTTCGTTTCAATCCTTTTTAGATATTATCTATTCACCTTTTACTTTCTTTAAAAAAATATAGATGGCACTACCAATCACAATTAACTGCAGGAAACGCAAGGTTTATACGAATAAGTGCAAGCGTGCAACAGTGCAAATTCGTGTTTTGAAATGTACCAAATCAAAGCAAATTTTGCAAAATAATGTGTGTTTGAAAATTAAATCTTTTTTTAAATATTTGTTCAAGATTTGGATAAGTTTTTTATTAAATCTGTGCATATTTTCATGGTCAAAAATGATATTTTTCTATGCGGAACTTTTTTTTCAAGTTCCAAAATTGCATTTTTCTACAATTTCTTACTAAATTTTAATTGTTGTTTCACTTAAATAGGTCTTTCAGAAAGAGACATGAAAGAAAACATTTTGAAGTATTTAATAAAATTAAAATTGCCAACATTAAATTTTTCCAAGTATTTTTTAAAAAATCACGGAAAGCGACAAAAACCCCCAGTCTGGAGGGAGATGCGCGGTCAAAAAGGATCAGACCTGAAAGCGTTAAGAATGCAATAAGGAGAAGAAATAAAAGACTCATATATAACTTATTTGGAGAAGATAATTACTCCCAGAGCAATTCTACAGACTTTTTCATGCATATACATTTCTCAGAAAAATTATTTTGAACATACGAATTAAAAACTTTTGAAGGAGGCCGACATCTATAGCAGCGCCACCTGTTGACAGGAAAGAAATACAATGTAAGACAGCGGGAGCGCATTGAGCACAGTGTAATACATTTTCACTTACATAGCTGAAATGTCTTGATTTAATTAGGAGGGTTAAATGTTTTCTTCGAATTTTCGAATGCACTTAATAGGAAAAGGTGACCTATTCTTTAACCATGACTACTTGAGTTTTAAATAAAAAAAAAATCATTATCAATCAATCAATATCGGCATAAACTCGAATAAATACTTCAAAGGCAAAATCAAGTACAAATTGCCTTAAAATCATCGACTGTTTGTGCCAAACAGAAAGTGTTTTTGGTTTTTCTGATTTAATATCGTAATCGGAAAAAATAAGCTTCGGAGGAGATAGGTAGAATTTCAGATGGTTAATTTCAATAATTTTCTACAGTGCAAAAAAAAAAAAGAAAGAAAGAAAAATTCAGCATTTTAGCAAGTGATATTGCCGAAAATCCAGCCCCGCTTTCGGCCTATTTATTTCTAATTCAGATGACTTTGTATCAACTTCCATGTGGTATTGTATCATTCTAACAATCAACAGCCTTTTTTTTTTTTTTTAATAAGGAGGTTGATTGATCGTTTTAAATTAACTTTTCTATATGGGCCTAAAATTGCATCATCTGCATGATCATTGCAATTGTTGTTTATATTAGTTTCCTTTAATGAACGAGGAAGTAATTACTGGAATTTCAATGATTTTAATTTGGTTTCATTCCCAGCCAAAAACTTAGAATTTAGACCCCTAATATAAACTCAGAAATCTTTGAAACAAATTCTAGCCATTTGTAGGGTAAATGTATCTTGAATGAAGGAAATATAGAAAAGCATTGTATTTTCCAACTGCAAAAATATGGATGCACTTTAATTTTTGCATTTGGCATAAGCACAATATACAGTATTTTTCAGTGAATCGAAAATTTTCAACGTATGAAACGTATTTCTAGAAAGTTCATACTCCATAAATTATGATACATTATAATTCCTTATGTTCGAATATGTCACAATTACGAGATTCAGTTCAAAATTCAGTAAATGAAATGCAAATATAAGCAAAAAAATGCTTCATTTGTGCAAATGAATTAAACAATACATGTGCTTTAAAAGAGGCAGAACACTTTTAATATTGGAAAAAAAATACGTAAATATCCCCCCCTCCCCTTTTTGATTTTAGATTTTATTTTCGTTCTGGAAATACTTTGACGTTCATATAAAATGAATAAATATCTTTTAAAAAAGTTCATAAAATGCTTTGTATCTACTTAACTCAAAATCCACAAACCGCTCCTGCGCCGCATGTAATTAGGCACACACGCGTCATATTTCCCTCATCACGCCGCATTCTTTCCCGCCCCTTCCCTGCCCGAAAAAGGGAAAGCCATTTCAAGAATCTTGACGAACTAAACCCTTTCCCCTCCCCCTGTCCCACCTCTGCTGAAGAATATCAGCACGCTGCACCGAAAAACGGAGCGAAAAGCAGATACATCGAGCACGAAACAAGCTTCGAGAAAAGCAGCGAAACTGGTTGAACTGAAAATGAAATCGAACGAAAGTGTGTTCGTCGATCCTTCAAAATAATTTTAAGAAGGTAAAATCTTGCCTATTTTTCGCTTCATGTTGGGCGCTTGCAATCGTGTGGAGAGTATTCGAAAAAGAGAAAATATTTTACGTCAAATATTTGATTTAAAATTAACTATTTACACATTAGCTATATATTAGCCGACAGAGTGGTATGGTGGTTAAGACGCTGGCCTCTTGCGATCAAAAGCGTGGGTTTGAGCCCGACTCCAGTCGGTGGATTTTCATGATGCAGAAAATCGACAGCGTCCGTGTCGTATGATTATGCGGCATGTAAAAGATCCCTCGAATACTTGTTTGGCTTATAGTATCTCTTGGCAAAATTAAATTCCTAGTACAGTTTCGCATCGAATGGAGCCCAGGTGCCTCCATCTAGTGGCGACACTGGGCGTCAAAATCCTTGTGGCAATGGTATTCCGCCGATGGTGGCGGCACATGAAAGAGTGGATGCCGCTTCTGGGAAATGCACTCGGTCTGCAAATGGCAAGAAGCTAAACACAGCCCCATTTGAAACAAAGAAACAAACATTAGCTATTTACAATTCAAAACAGCAGCCAAAAACATATCTGAACGTTCCATCATAAATTAATCGTGTCTAATCGTTCCATCAATGTGTTAAAAGTTTTATCACGTTATTCATTTCAGTTCAGTTCAGCTAATTTTATTCAAAGCAGGAAAAAGTTAAAGATAACTTGCAGACGATCGGAATGTCAGTTGCAAGATCCTCCCACCTTGAGTTCTGCACCCATGAAGAACTCAATCTGTGACGAAGCCGAGTCTCTCGGGTGGTTTTACTGTTCGTCCACTTCGCGTTACCACTGGTTCCTGGTTCTTATGAGTGATGAGTTTGTCTCTTAAGACCATACCTTCAGCATCTTCTGAAATTTCTAAACTGTACACACGTTGTACAGGTCGCGTGAGGATTCCGGACTTTGTTTTTATTCTCAGAAGCCCATTTTCGTCAATCATAGGATTGAGTGGTCTAATTCGTTGTTCGGACAATCCTTCTGGAAAAGCTTCCCGTTGTACAATCTATCAATGAACTTCTTTCCGAATTTTTTATCTCCTGTACCGTTAGATTTCCTTCAGATTTAGAATCCTTTCATTTTGAATTAAAGTAGAATCTATACATCCATCCAATGACTCTAATTAGTTTGTGTTAGCTGTAAACCATTTTTTTAAATCATAAACTAGAATAGTGTCCATTCAGTAGCATAGAGAAAAAATGATAAATTACCATACTCAGTACACAGGTTTTGCAGAAAAACTGTTCGCGATGGATAAATGGGCGTGGTTTATATTGTTTCAATGTAATTTTATGGAGCACACATTTATTGCCCCCCCCCTCAACCCCCCCCCCGCGATTTTAGAATTTCGGAGTGTCAAGCCTGAGTCAATTACCATACCTTATTCATTGTGTTGATGAAAGGTATATTTCATTTTTCTACACTTTTCATTCTACCTTTACTTCCAACAGATGGCGTCGCTTTGAATTTCTAACAAAACATTTTTTCTTACCACTTGATTACTACATTGACGCAACACGAGTAGTGCCATATTACACATTAAACTTCTGTAAGAGATCTTTGTTTTTTTTTAATAAGATTAATAATTTAAAGTGAGATCTTTTCTCGTGGTCTTTCATACAATTACAGATCGTGAAAAAAATTAGGGTTAAAGCGAAGCTCTTTCTCGCTGTTAATGTGGAAGAGAGAACACGATCGAGCGGACATGAAGTAAATAGAAGGACTGGGTTAAATGTATGAACAAAACAATAAGAGTTCAGAAAAACAATGCATAGGAACGCTGGAAGTGGGCAAGGGAGAGGCCAGCTGTTAGTGCCAATCCTAACATTATAGAGGTTTTAAGGTTTTAAGGAGCCCCTAACCAGCATGCTTTTTCCTTCCGGTAGGGGTGGAGTGAGTCGCAAAAGGCGAGAAGGCACAAGACCTCCTGATGAAGTCCAACCTAGCGGCAAGCTGTTGCCTGGGCAGGGGCTAGTGTTAGAGATTGCCATTCCTAGTAAAGTAATCACGAGTACTTTCAATAGCGTAGTCGGAAAAAGTATGCTTCGAAGGAGATATGGTTGGATTTCAGAAGGTTAATTTTAGCAATTTTCTGCTGTCAAAAAAGAAAAAAATATGCTTTTTAGGAGGTGAAATACCCTACGTCCTTCGGCCCATTATACAAAGCTTCTCTTGTGTGAAAATATTTGTTATGCATTATGTTTTTCACCTTCTCTTACTTTCTTTGACTCTCAAGAGATGACGCTACCGTGCACGAAGCTATACCCTCAAGAGGTTCCTTAATTTACTTCTTAATTCAAATATTTGAGTAATGATGGCATTTAAATACGTTTCCTCGATTGCTTTCGCAAATGCGAAGACACAACTAAAAATATCAATTTTATTAACTAAAACCAAAGGATCTTTTGAAAGCAGGGAGTTGAAAGTCTTAAATGCTGGAGGTAACGCCATCTGTGTAACATCAACGGAAGAACATAATGTTAAGACAAATTGTTGCGTCTACAATTTTGGTGAGAGCAAAAAGTAAGATTTTCTGAAAATGAATGACAGGAATTTCAGATCTGAGACGCATTAATTCTGATTTTTAAATCACAGAATTCTTATAGGCGGCCCAAATTATATGTTAGCGCCATCTATTGAAAGTAATTAAGAATGCAATAAGGAGAAGAAATAAAAGACTCATATATAACTTATTTGGAGACTGAAATAACTCGCGGAGCAGTTCTACACACTTTTTCATGCATATACGTTTCTCAGAAAAATTATTTTGAACTTATGAATTAAAAACTTTCGAAGATGGCCGACGTCTATAGCAGCGCCACCTGTTGACGGGAAGGAAATACAATATTAGACAGCGTGGCACATGTAATGTATTGAGCACAGTGTAATACATTTTCACTTACATAGCTGAAATGTCTTGATTTATTTAGGAGGGTTAAATGTTTTCTTCGAATGTACGAATGCACTTAATAGGAAAAGGCGACCTATTCTTTAACCATGACTGCTTGAGTTTTAAATAATTTAAAAAAAAAATCATAATCATTGAATCAATATCGGCATAAACTCGAATAAATACTACAAAGGCAAAATCAAGTACAGATTGCCTTAAAATCATCGACTGTTTGTGCCAAACAAAAAGTGTATTTAGTATTTCTGATTCAATAGCGTAATCGGAAAAAATAAGCTTCGGAGGAGATATGGTAGAATTTTAGAAGGTTAATTTCAATAATTTTCTACCGTGCAAAGAAAGAGGTAAGAAAAATTCTGGATTTTAGCAAGTGATATTGCCTAAAATCCCCCCCCCCAATCCATCGGCCTATTTATTTTTAATTCAGATGACTTTGTATCAACTTTCATGTCGTATTGTATCATTCTAACAATCAACAGCCTTTCTTTGCTTTCAATAAGGAGGTTGATTGATCGTTTAAAATTAACTTTTATATCGTTATGTATAGTTTTATACAGATGGGTGACAAATTAATACGAACACCTGTGAAAAAGTGTGACTTATTTCACACCTGCAGTACAGCCGCGCCACCTGCAACAGAAGTCTTCCAGCTAGTGAGCGTGAAGAGGAAGCTATTAGTCTCTCAACATTAGTCCCCTGTGTTGCATGAGTTTATCTATAACTAGCTTATATAAGGTGAAATGTCTGACCTGTCAAAATCCCAAAGAGGGATGATTATTAGGGCGCGTTTAAATGAAGCATTGGTGATAGAAGCAGCAAACCTTTTAGGGTTTGCAAGAAGTATTGTATCAGCCGTTATGACAGTATACATGAAAGAAGGTAAGACGAAGTCATCAACGCAAAACAGTGGCCGAAAGTCAAAGCTTCATGATAGGGATAAACGTGTCTTGAAGCGCATAGTAGCTCGAAAACACAACAATCGTTGTCCGAGATAACATCAGTCATGAACAGTCATCTTCAGGACCCCGTTTCAACAAGAACTGTTCAAAGAGAACTTCATGCAGCAAACATTAATGGGACAGTGGCAATTCGTAGACCCTTGGTGACATCAACCAATGATTTGAAGCGCCGTCAATGGTGTCGAGGCCACAAAAGCTGGTCCCCACAACAGTGGCAGCAGGTAATATGGTCAGATGAATCATCCTTCACCTTATTTCAGATCACTGGACGCGTTTATGTCTGAAGATCACCCAAAGAAGCGCTTGATCCTGAATGCTTCTTACCAACTGTGAAACATGGAGATGGCTCCATTATTATTTGGGGTGCGATTTCTTGGCGTGGTCTTGGGCCACTAGTACGTCTGCATGGGAGAATCAGATCTAATGGCTATCTAAGCGTTCTAGCGGATCATGTTCATCCTTTTGTACAGACTGTATTCCCTGGAGAGCGACTGATTTTTCAAGACTACAACGCCCCTATCCACTCCGCTAGGTGCATCCAAACATGGTTCAAAGAGCATGATAATGAAGTTGAGCATCTCGCCTGGCGCCCTCAGTCTCCGGTCTTAAATATTATTGAACATTTGTGGCAATATTTGGAGTTTAAACTTCGTTCCCAATTCCCACCTTTATCACATCTTTCAGAATTAGAGGCCGCTTTGCAAAAGGAATGGCTTAATATTCCTTTAAAGGTTGTCAATGACCTTTATGCATCGATCCCACGTCGTATTAAATCAGTAATTCAGTCAAAGGGGGGTCCAACTCCCTATTAATAAAGAATTTTTGATATTTCATAGGTGTTCGTATTATTTTGTCACCCATCTGTATATAGTTTTATCATATACTTTTATATATAACCTAAAATTGCATCATCTGCATGATCATTGCAATTGTTGGTTATATTAATTTCCTTTAATGAGCGAGGAAGTAATTTCTGGAATTTCAACGATTTTTAGTTTGGTTTCATTCCCAGCCAAAAACTTTGATTTAAGACTCCTAATATAAACTCAGAAATCTTTGAATCAAATTCTAGATATTTATAGGGTAAATGTATCTTGACTGAGGGAAATATAGATAAAGCAATGTCTTTTCAACTGCAAAAGTGATATGTTATTTCAAGTGAAATAACATATTTATGTAAAAAATATCCAGCTGAAATTATTAAAAAATCAGTGATATTTAAAGCTTTTCTGTCCATAGGCAAACATTTAGTTTTGACACAATTTAACAGATTTTCTGAAGTATTGAAATATAGAACAATGTTTGAACGCGTATAAAAATGTGAACTTCAGATTTAACACTGTACAAATAGTTTTAAAGCATCACATTCGGAAATAAGATACTTGTGTTTGAATTTCAGGGTTGGAATATATTTTGTTTTTAAATAAAACAAGATATTATTTAAAACTATTAATTTAACAAAAATTTTACATTTTGAATAAATTTATTTTTTAATGTAATTAAAATTTAAATTTCATTAAGAATAAGTAGATTAAAACCTGGATTACTTTTTTAATTATAAAACAAATAAAGTGCAACAAAGCAATTTAAAAAAAAAGAAATTTTCAAATCAAAAATGTGTTTAAAAGTATAACTAAAAATGCAATGCCACATCAAAAACTTTGTTCGGGAAAATCTAAACCTTTTTAAATTTAGAATTATTTTGAGTTATAATTTTTGCAATTAATTAAAAATTTTGTGCATTTAAATGAAAAGTGAAAAGGGTCTTTTTCTGCTGAAAACTTTCGGCTTGTTTCCAAATAAATATTTTGAAGCGTGATTGAGTGTCATCTGTGTAAAATAAATTCACCATCAATGAAAGAAAAGAGAAAAACTTTCTAAAAAAGGGCTGAAGGGAGTAGGGGGAATCGCTATTTTCAACGAGAGATTTTGCTGGGACCAAGAAAAAAAAAAAAAGCACAACCTAATAACTTTTCGCTAGCATAGGCGAGAGTTCGAGCATGCGCAGCGACTTTGGTTTGTTTACATTTTGCGTTGTGAGATTCAACGTATTCGTGTGTTTTAGACGCTAGTGAAAAGTAGCGAAACTGGTTGAATGGAAATGAAATCGAACGAAAGACATGCCATAAAGAAGGGAACTGGATCCCTCATCTAGTTTGAACAGAAATAGCACTTCTGCGCATGTTCTCCGAGTCGAAAAACCGTTCAACTCGAATTAGCTAGGGCATCCGCTCTTGGCGCGGTATCGCTCGTTTGGCGTAAAGCATTCAGTTTCCCATGGTCGAAAAGAAATCACAACGCAACACTTCTGCTGGTGCATTTGGTACTACAGTGAACTCTCACTTATGCGCCGGCCCAAGGGACCAACAGAAAAAGGCGCATAAGTGAGAGAGATGCATAAGTGAACAAGCCTATTTAAAAGTCTAAAACGCAACATAAGTTCTAATGAGAGCATGAATAAGAATGTTTCTATAGAAAATGGACAGAAAACTACGGTTTGGCAACTACTGAAACCTAATTAGAATGATATGGAGAAAACAAAAATTGTAGCATACCTAGTCACAAACTGGTCCTTTTGAAACGATTCATAGTAGATAATTGTCCCCTCTCCGAACTCTAGTTCATGTGGAAAAAATGCCTTCCGTAAGCAATAAAAGAGAAGGTTTAATGATGAAAGTGAAGAAACATGCTCATTTTTCAAGAAAATAAATTAAATTGTTTACACTTTTCGGAAAATTCGGCGCATAAGTGAAATATTTATCTTTAGAGCGACGCATAAACGAATGAAATTATCATTATTTTAAGATGGAATGTGCTGGGACCACTAAAAATCGTCGTATAAGTGAAAAAGGAGCATAAATGAGGCGGTGTATACTGTATAAGTCAGAGTTCACTGTATTTTTTAATCGTACGAATGAATTTATGCCCGATAAGCGGTGTTTCACAACACTCTTTAGTTTTTGTGAATATTTTTCGCTGTCCGCTAAAACCTTATCTGCTACTTGATGTAATTTGTGTACTTTTTCCAAAATTATCGTTTTCACCATGTATATTTTACATTATAAAAACTTAACAGAAATTTTAAATCTAAAAAATAAATAAATAAAATATATTTCAAGCATTATGTAAAGTAAAATCTTGTCAAAGTTTTATGAACTTTTGAAGAGAACATTAATTTTGAATAAGTAATGATTAAGTTTGAATATGTAAATAAGATACATTGTTAAAATCAGTAAATGTACTGAATGATTTTAATCATATACATTTTACATTTACAAGTTTTCTAACTAAACATTAAAATATTATCCTAGCTCAAGGATATAATTTAATAACTTTGATGTGCATTACCATAAAAAAGGAAAATAACCATATTTGGAAACAGGGTTTGAAAATATATTTTCCAAAGCATCGAATGTTTTGATAAATATCTAACATTTTCATTCAATAAAATCTAAACTTGTAAAAATGCAATTAATCCGTGTATTTAATAACTATAATATTTAAAAGTAATTTCTTTGAGAATCAATACCTATTTCATGAAAAAGTACTATTTTGTCTAGTATTTATGTATGAATGGCATTTATAATCATTTGTGCAATGCAACATTTGAAAGAGTGTTTTACCAAAAAAAGAAAAAAATATTATAAATATCCTATTGGCCTTTTTTACATTTATACATGCACTCTATAAAGCCGATTATATGCATGTTCCCGACGAAAGTCATACACAAACATCACAATTTCAGACACACACAAAAAAAAAAAGATGAATTAATATACTCTATTAACAAATTATAATGTGTTACTTTTATAATCGTTATTGTTTGGGGACAAATGAATATTGAAAGTTTAGAAATCAATTCTTATTCATTTATTTTACTTCTAAAACTAAATTTCGAAAATTTCAGACACTATGATATTTTCATAACTATCGACTACAATATCAACTTAAGCAGCAGACTGAAAATAAGAGACACTAAGTAATAAATTATTTGTAGAAAGATAATTTGTACAATGCAATACAAAAAAAAAAAAAATCAAGCGCACTCATGAAAATGTTTTAAATACTTCCAAAATATTGAAATTCCGTTTAAAGAGACCCTCCATTTTTCTGCTTTAAATGCAAGCTCTTTAAAAGTTGAGTACAGTAACCTGTTTGGCGTGCGTTTAAAAGCCGGATGTCGCCAAAACATGCTTCTTCGTAGACTTTAAAAAAAAGTTTTAAAAATAAAATTACAGGTCAAGAAATACTATGAATTGAAGCAACACAGTTAGTTGATAGATTAAAGTACATTCTAAATGCATTGGATTATTTTCATCGTTCAAAATATTGCTCAGAATACAGAAAACAAAACGTTGAACATACCCCTGATAAAACAAAAGAATTTTTTAAAAAATCCTGAGGAGAATTATACTTCATTGAAGGCACTAGAATAGTACAAAGTACATCAAAGAATGTAAAACTGATAACCAATAAAATACGGGGGGGGGGGGGGGACAAATCAAGATGGCAGATCCCATTTCAATATTGTATATTTTAAAGGCGTTCCTTGAAACGCCGAAACACGTGTCTGCAGTATCCCTCCGTATTAGTGCTAATAAACATTGAATTAAAAATTTGCAATTTAATGTTCGAATTAAATTTTTTGATTGGTTGATTTTTAAATTTAAATTTGGAAATGAACCAATCGTTAATTTCTTTTTCTTGAAGAACTCCGGTAGATGGTAGTGCTTTGTGAACAAAGCACGAAATTTTGTTCTATGCTAAAAACCAGAAAGTAGCAGGCATTTAATATTTAGGAGGTGTTGGTCCATATCGGGCGTTGCTAGGTTGTGGTTGCAATGAGGAGGCTTCCTGGCGTGCAAGGAATAAGGAATATCTTCCTCCTGTTCCAGGCTTGACTCCATTCGCTCATCTTGGGGGAAACTTGCTTTGCTGGGGGCTGCAGTTTGTGTCGTCTTGGGTACTCATGGCGACGTGGTCTCCGAAGCAGTTGGCGCACTTGGATGGTTCGTCCTGCTTCTTGGTGCATGTCCGACTGTCGTGGTCTCCCGCGCATCGTTAACACTTCGGGGGGGGGGGGGGGCGAAGCTGTAAGCCATTTTTTTAAATTATAAACTAGTATAATATCCATTCAGTAACATGGAGAAAAATGGTAAATTACCATACTTAGTACACAGCTTTTGCAGACAAACTGTTCGTGATGGATAAAAACGGAGTTCATTTTCGAGTTCAGGACACCGAAAAACATAAAGCACGCTCAAAATATCTCATGCAGTTTTCTGGTTGCAAATGAGTGTTAACTGTAATACAGCAACCAGTTTTTTGTTACATTGCTTTGATGATAGCTAAGAAACGAGAAATCCCGAATGATGAAGTCCAAAAAGCATAGTAATTCAAAAAGGCGTTGCTAGGCATTTAAAAGCTGATATTCCTTTCTGGACCGTCAGCCGAGCAACATACGAATTTCCCAATACCATACGCGCAAAAATTATCCAATGCCATCTTGTATTTCTCCGACAAAACTCTTCACCACGATGCAAACCTTTAGGTTATTACCTCTTTCGTCGTGTATAAATCCATAAACTTTTTCGTTAGCTTGAGAACCATCTAAACCCATAATAGGAATGGAAATATTAGTTCCTTTTTGGGAACAAGTTCATTGAGTTCATGATTAAACTGAACTAGATCAGTGAACTAGTTCAAATGAACTAAACTAATGAATTCATATGCAAATGGGCGTGGTTTAGATTGTTTCAATGTAATTTTATAGTGTACACATTTATTGCCCTCTCCTCCCCCACACGATTCGAGAATTTCGGAGTGTCAAGCCTGGGTCAATTACCACAACTTATTCATTATGTTGATGAAAGTATATTTCAGTTTTCTACACTTTTCATTCTACCTTTACTTCCAACAGATGGCGTCGCTTTGAATTTCGAGCAAAACATTTTTTCTTACCACTTCATTACTAAATTGACGCAACACGAGTAGTGCCACATTTCACATTAAACTTCTTTAAGAGATCTTTGGTTTTATTTAATAAGATTAATAATTTAAAGTGAGTTCTTCTCGTGTGCTTTCATACAGTTACAGATCGTGAGAAAAATATGGGTTAGAGCGAAGATATTTCTCGCTGTTTATGTGAGAGAGAGAACATGATTGAGCGGACATGAAGCAAATGGAAAGACTGGGTTAAATGAATGAATAAAATTGCTAGATTTTAGAAAAACAATGCAGAGGAACGCCGGAAGAGGGTAAGGGAGAGGCCAGCTGTTAGGGCCAATCCTAACATAGTAGAGGTCATAAGCAGCGCCTGACCAGTATGCTTTTTCTTTCCGGTAGGGGTAGAGAGAATCACAAAAAGCGAGTAGGCACAAGGCCTCCGGATGATGTCCAACCTAGCGGCAAGCCCGTGCCTGGGCGGGGGCTAGTGTTGGCGATCGCCATTCCTAGTAAAGTAATCACGAGTACTTTCAATGGCGTAGACAGAAAAAGTATGTTTCGGAGGAGATATGGTTGGATTTCAGGTCAATTTTACTAATTTTCTGCAGTCAAAAAAGAAAAAAACATCCTTTTGAGGATGTAATATAGCCTACGTCCCTCGGCCCATGATACAAAGCTTCTCTTGTGCGAAAATATTTGTAATGCATTATGTTTATAACCATCTCTTAATTTCTTATACCCTCAAGAGGTTCTTTAATTTACTTCTTAATACAAACATTTGATTAAGGATGGCATTTAAATACGTTTTCTCGATTGCTTTCGCAAATGCGAAGACACAACTAAATATATAATTTTTATTAACTAAAACCAAAGGATCTTTTGAAAGCAGGGAGTTGAAAGTCTTAAATGCTGGAGGTAACGCCATCTGTGTAACATCAAGGGAAGAACAGCATGTTAAGACATATTGTAGCATCGACAATTTATTTGAGAGCAAAAAGCAAGATTTTTAGAAAATGAATGACAGGAATGAAACAAACGGTATGTTCATTGTGAAAGCAGTTAATATTATGTGTAGAATTTTTTAAAAATAAAGTTACAGAATTTTCCAACAGGTGGCGCTACACACTGGGTTATTCAAAGCAATACGAGCAAATGGTGTTACGAAGGCTGGGAGCGATTATTTCTTATGTAAAAATGTAAAAGGTTGGTTAATCAATTTCTACTATTGAACAATACGTATAGTTTTGCTCAGGAATTTCACTGTTTAGACCAGAGTCCTGGGCAGTACGGAGGGGCTTTCGAAAACGGTGTTTGTAGGACTGTGAACATAACCGTAAAATTCAAATACCAAAGACAATTGTTGTTCAATTGTTTGGTTTGATTAAACCTCCTTATGCATTTCAACACCAGAAATGATCGCTAAAGCCTTCGCAACACTGTTCATAGGTACAGTCATAGAAAAAAAACGAAACACTCTGAATTAATCGGATGCTATACTTGCTAAGAACAAAAGAAATATGTCTTCTGACATGGATTAAAGTGTTTAAAAACTAGGCGAGTAAAATTTTGATAAGGGGTCATTTGCAACGTGAAATGCACACAAAGTCTGAATTTTTAAATGAGAACCCCTACATTTGGTTACATAATTAGACGCGGTGGGCCAAAAGTAAGCTGAGTACCAAGCGGCATTACTTTAGGACCAGTAGAATAAAAGTTATGACCGACCAAAGATTTAGGGACCAACACCAACTATAAAATTCTACTTTCAAGGTCAAAGTTTTCAAAGAGTTGACAAATTATAATTTTCAAAGAAATTAACTAAAGCTAATTGCTACAATGCGTTTGCTTTTTGTAATTAATTAAAATTCTCGGTGTTTGTTAAAGTTATAATATTTTTTGAAACTTGGAAGAGAAAACCCTACTGTGCAGAGTTCAAGGCAAAAATGCAACATTCTATCATTTTGATAAACAAAGATAGATGCATACTTTTAGCTACGCACTAACCCATGCAGCACATACCTTCTGCAGAGAGGTTACAATTTAAGTCTTTGTATGAAAAAACGCTACTGTAGCAGGATTGGCAATAATGTTAAAACCGTGGATCAGAATTTAAAAAAAAGTCTAATCGTCACAGATTATTCCGAATAACCTTCCGAGCTGCAACAGTTTTCTATGAACATTAGGGTGATTCAGAAATGTATGGAAAAAAATAAACTTTGTATTTTTGTGCGTCTTACCCTCTTATTTTGTGCCACTATATACACTGATTATTTGTGCAAAATTTTACCAAAATATATTAATATTTAGAGGTCGCTCAAACGCCTTGAAATTTCGTGATATTGACAAAAACGTGATCGTAAATGATATCTATAGAAAAAAGTAGCCTTTGTATTTTGTGCGTCTTACCCTTTTATTTTGTGCCACTATATACACTGATTATTTGTGCAAAATTTTGGCAAAATATATTAATATTTAGAGGTCACTCAAACGCCTTGAAATTTCGTGATATTGACAAAAACGTGATCGTAAATGATATCTATCGAAAAAAGTAGCCTTTGTATTTTTATTCGACTTACCGTCTTATTTAGGCCCTTTATATACACTGAATTATTCGCCCAAAGTTTTACTATATTTACTATATAGTAAACTATATTTACATTTAGTAAACTATAATTTACAGTAACTATAACTAGTAAACTATATAAAAGTAAACTATATTTACATTTAGGAATACTTCAAATTTTGTGATAGTGGCACAAATGCGAACGTAAATAATAATAATAATAAAGTTACTTTATTAATTTTTATATCTCCAAAGAAAAAAAGCGTGCAATCACAAAATGAACTATATATCTGAAAAACCAATGAAATGCAGAAAAGTATGAAAACTAATTAAATACGGAAAAATATAAAAACAAATTTAAATACATTAAATGTATAGTAATTCGCTCATTAATTCTTGCAATACTTTTTAAGGTTACTTTTTTGCAACTTTGAAACCTTTTCTGTGTTCCTGTACCACTTGAAGAAGACACTGTCTTTGTTTTTCGTCGTTAGTGATAGTCTTAACAAATGCTTCAATAAGGGCCATGCCACGCTCTGTATTGTCGTTTACAATCCTCAGTTTCTTTGGTAGTATAAAGCCTTGTTGGTAGCTATCTTAAAGATTCGAATGCTCAGGATCAAACAGCTGATATATTTTGAGTTTCTTCTTTACATGAATAAGGACGCTAAAAATATTCCAAATCATTTCTTAGTGCTTGCACAAAAAGGGTTGCTGGGAACCCAGCTCTTAGATATTCTTTTCCATTAATGATAAGAATATGAAAGAAGTCACATTCATATGTTACGAATACCTTTTGTTTGTCCAGCTGCAAGTTTGAACTGGTTGGGAAATATCCATAACTTGAAGCCATAAAGAATCTTTAACACAGATATAACACGAGGAATCACTCCTGGGACACGAAAACATACACCAAGAGAAGGTGCTCTGCTCAAAAAAATTGCACTAAGCTCTGGTATCTTCCTTGGACACTTCTTTTACATGGGTCATCAGAAGTTAACTTTGCGCAACTTCCATTAACAGTTGCACGTTCCTCTGAATGTGCTATCAACTCCTCAACCTCATCGTTTCTCACGCCAGGTTTAAAATTAGAATGTTTTATTCTGGACTATTATTGCTAAAACCGCTTAAAAAGCAGTATTGTAGATCCAATATGGCAGTGGATGGTTCCACGCAATTGCTTGAACATCGCATCTGACATTGCACGCAATCAAATACCCCAATTCTACCTATTTCTTGGTTTATCGGTTAAAATACCGAGAGACCAAGAGTAGAATAGATTTCGGTTGTAGTAGCACAGAAAACACAATGTCTAAAATATAATGGCAGAAAGCACAATATAAAAGTTGCTTCCCTAGTTTTTTTTTTTTTTTTTCCAAGTTCAAACATGCTCCAACTTTAGGCAATGCATGTCATATTGAAACAGATACCACGTACGAGCTCAGTAAGTTCCCATTTATCTAACTGGTTATCGTATAGCAGCATTTTCCGTTGCAATTCCAATACCTGACTAACTTACTAGAACCCAGAAGTAAATCATCAATGCTTGTGGTCCTGATACCAATACTGGTATGAAACCCGCCGATCATCCTTCATTTTCCCAATATATTTTGCATAAGTGTTTCGCTCCAGTGAACTATCAAAGGAAGTCCTAGATTTAAACGATTTTTGTAAGTTAACGGCCAATTCAGAGCAAATAGTTTGCATTTACAGTTTTATGGACGTTGTCAAATCCTCCCCATTTTGTCCCATACTTTGTACTGTAGCAACTACTATCAAAGTGGCTTTCTGTCACTTATACTGGGCCCTGTCTAGAGTGGATGCTAGGTGTTTTAGCCAAATAAACTCACACCTCAAACAACCGAAAAGAAAACAGAAACCACAGCACGAGCTTGCAGCTGCATTTTCTACCCAAACTCAGGTAAGAGATAATGCAGCTTTGGAGCGGGGGGAGGGGGGGCTATCGTTACAACTCACTTTGAGCTATTATTTTATTGACTAATCACTTAGTAGAGTAAACTAGCATTTTAAGTTATTCCATTTTATATGAAGAATAATATTATTTCGGGTAATGAAGCTATATACGCCAACTCTCGAAATTGCTAATTTTCAACAGAATTCGATCGCGTTGAGCGACCTCTAAATATTATTCAATTGAGCTAAAATTTTACATACATCACATTCATGAATAGTGTAAAAAAACTGCGGGGTAAGACCAGAGAAATTCAAAAAAAAAAATTTTTTGAATCACCCTAATGAACATCAAGTGTCCACGTAAAAAGTTTTCTGAATTGCTACACGTTGCATGAAAGCAGACTTCTTACTTACGGACAAAGAATTGGGTATTCTGCCAGTTTTATACTCTGCAGTTTTATTTACCATTTCGCTTTCAACGACAATGAAATTGCTTATGGAGCACTTAGGCATAACGCCTGTAATCTCCTGTGTATTGATGTCAAGTAGAGCTGAACTAAATACTGGATAAAAACGCTGATCATATTCTGCAACTGGTGGAAAAATATGTTACTCTTTCTTCACATAGAAATTCCCTGTTGTTGTTTCAGTCTGCACAGTTGTATATGGTCCCTAAAAATGGTGTTTTAGCAGATTTTAAAAACTACTGGATATTTTAAGCTCCCATTTTGGATTCTCCTTTTAAACCACTTCTAAATTGTTTCGCCATCAAAATATTATATGGTTCCAGATCATCATTTTTTCAAATATTAATTTCATAATTCATAAAAAATTCAAAATTTTATCTGAGAGGAAGACAATGACGTTTTTGTTGTTTGGTTGGTTTATACTTTGATATAAAAAAAAAAAACTTTGCTGTACCTATCGTGGTTTTGGTATTATATGCACAAGTATCAAAAATATTTTTAACATTACTGGACGGTTTTTTCACAGTTCAATTGTAAAGCAACGGCTGGAGCAAATTTAAAACGATTTGGTATACAAAGTTAAATGATGTTGCTGATCACAAATATGCGATAAAAAAGGGGGGTTTTAATAGAAAATTTTAAAGTTGATGCCGATTTTTATATGTAGACGACCCCTTAACAACACTTTACCAATAGAAATTTGTAGAGCACATTATTTCTGAAAAAATAACATATTGCACGCGTCTCTTGTGTTAAAAGTCTATAAATAAAGGCGAGTGTTTTTTTTTTATGACTCCTCTTATTGTAATCACAGCGTGCAGCGCTTTTGTTGACACATTTTGTAACAAGTTTTTCAAAATTCTGCACATGATTCATATGGTTTTCGCAAAAAAGAGCCGCTTGTTCATTCCAAAATCGTCGTTTGTTTTCGAGATTTGAAAAACTTGATTTGAAAAAAAGGATTTGAAAAACTGACAAAATATTTCTAAGACTAGAGGGAAAGTTGGAAGTTTTGAGTCCTCGAAAAACTTTCACTCAAAACTGAAAAGCAACTAATGCCCAACTTTAATAGTTGCAAATAACTACAATCACGATGAATTTAATTATCTTAATATCATGTATTCGTCTTATAGCAACCAGTTTGTAGTTTTGTAGTTGTGCTTTATCTAAAAAATGAATAATACAACATTTGTCGATTCTCCAGGAGTAAACTTCTTAAAAATAATGCCGGCACTTTCTCTGCTGGCTTAATAATAGTCCAGGATCTGACAGCACTTCTGTAGGACTGTTTAGCAGGTGCCCGAGGAAGTATTTTGGACTCGGGTGGACATCCGCCACCTGGTGCATTTTTTTGCTATGACGTCATCAAAGATGGCGGCCATTTTGGTTCTCATAAATGCTAAAAAATGCCCAGCACTTGTGCAGGAAATTTAAAATTTGAGAATTTCTTTTCAAAAATGTTCAGTAGGTGTCCTAGAAAGAATTTTAGACTCGGCTGGACACCTGCCTCCTCTTAAATTTTCCGGTTATGACGTCATCAAAGATGGCCGCCGCTCGATCCTATAAATGCTCATATCTATATTGATATTTGACCGATTTGCATGAAAATTACAATTTTTTTACTAATTTGTCTGATGCTTATTTGTCTCTTAGCTGCACTGTTAGAAATTTACTCAAAAATGAAAATTTAAAATCAATTTATTTATTTATTTTTATTTTCAACTACCATAACTTAACCATAAAAAATGGTATTAACCCTTTATTTGTGCGAGAAACTGCTAACTCTCCTCTGCTTGCATGCCAAAAGATACAACCGTATTACAAATCAGTAAAACGTCCTGCTGTCCAAGCGATAGCAACGAAAATTTAAATTTATATAAAATAGATATGAATGAGACAAAATACGAAAATTCCGACATGTTGTAGCAGTTAAGGAGAAGTACTTGATCTCTTTATCACAGTTCCGAATTTATTGTTGATTATGATTTTTCTTCCTAACATTCGAAGAACCGTCTTTACTATCCTGTAGTGCTAAAGGTACAATGTGCAAAAATATTGTCTCAATTAATGGTGCGTGGCACTCGTTGCACTAGAAGGTGGCAAATTCTCAAGGCCAATATTCTTCACGTGATCATACGCTGTAATTCTTAGTTCATCTAAAAATTTACATAATGATCCTTTTCGTATTACCTGCACAACGTATTCTTTTGCTGATTCGCGAATTTTCGCTACGTATTCCAGTCGGATGATATACCAATTTTCTCCAAATATTTCGTACAAACATAATGAAGAGCTGTTTTTTTTGGTGTAAAATGTACTCCAGTAGTTTGATCCAGATATTGCGTGGATGGTTGGTAGGTTTTCATCTTTGTTTCGGTGAGTATCACTAGCGCAGCCAGGATTTCCTCCTGGGGGGGGATTATTTTTTTCATCATAGCCATCCTTATGTGTATATATATCAATATATCACGATCAGATATATAACTTAAAAACATGAGTACAAATGCGACTGTTACCACTCTCTTTGCCGCACCGTAGCGGTTAGTTTTCGTATTCAAAAGTAATATTTACATCTTGCTATGTAAAAGTACAAAGTTTCTGCATTACTAGGCAGCGTTGTTTTTTTTTTTTTTTTTTTTGAGCATGTTAGCATAATTTTAGAAATAAAATCATTTTAAAGGGTAATATGGAAATCATGTTACAGTTGATTATTTGCCTCATAAGCGACAAAAAGTAATAAATACAGACGACTGAATAAAAATATTGAACTCCTGTTTATTTGCACACAAACAACATTTATATTTTAAAATTATGTTAGAGCAATACACAGCGAATTCATTTCACTGCATTCTACCGAATTTAAAGGTATTTAAAACAAAGGAACAACAAAACCATTATAATATGGCTTCGAAAACGAGAAATATAAACAAATTATGATATTCGGGGCAATAAAAATTCAAATGACAAATATTTATCAGAGAGATATAAACGTATAGAAAGATAAATTGTTACAATATTGAAAAAATATGCATAAAATATAAATGTAAAAAATAAATGTTATATGGTGATTACAATTTACAAAGCAATATGTAGTCTGCGTGACTTTTGTGCCAGCTGGTTTAGGACGTCATCTTCACTGATGGGAATTCGGGCATGGATGTAAGCCATAGCCAGTCCATTTAAACGCTCTTCACCAGTTTTATTTCTTAAATATGTTTTCAAAAACTTTAAAGAAGAGAAAGACCATTCAGGCGTGCATGTCGTTACAGGAATTGTAGCAGAAATGGTGAGGAGAGACTTTATTGTTGGTAGGAGCTCAGCGTTGCAGTGTTGCAAAGCTTCAAGTGGGTTTTTTGGTTTTTTTTCTTTCACCATTTCTTGCCAAAGAATAATTTCCCCCAATAAACTTGGAGAGTCAAGCTTATGAAATTCCGCTAGTTTCATAACACCAGAAATGTCTTCTTCGCTCTTATCTATGTTCTCCTTTAACAAAATCTGGAAAGGTGTTAAGATTTTCTCATGAGCTTCAAATTTTTCGTACAGGGCTTGAATAGTATTTTCCAGGAAAGGAATGAACAAAGATCTTCGGAAATATTCTTCAACCGTATCGGCTGGGACATTATCTCTCTTTGCCTGCCGCCATGCCATCCTTTCCTTTGAAATGGTGACATCTAATTCAGCACAAAGCTCACATATTTTTTTGAAAATATGAGAAAATGTTTGCTCTGCGTTACTTCTTATTTCCTCCAGCTTTGATTTCACAATCATAGCAGATTTTACTGCAGTTATAAGGTCCAGATTTTGTGTCTGCAAATATATACTCAGTGGCATGGTCAACGAAAATACGTGATCAACCACAAAAAGGCTCACCAAGAAGTCGCACTTTAGTACAGCACTCTGGAGAAGCTGGGCTTCGGTAGCTGTTTTTGTGTCAGCCCACTTTTGTATTTCTTCCAAGGATAAAAGCAGAGGGTTTAGAAGCTCAATAAAAGTTGTCACTGCGCAGTGGCGCTCAACCCATCGAGTGGGGCAGATTCTCTTTAATTTTTCTTGTTTTGTTTCTTCAGATGCCGTTGCAATCTCAGCTGTTAACACTGCTTGGCGCTTCGGTGTGTTAAAGAATTTTTGTGCTCTCTCAATAACACCAATGCAATGCCTAATTGCTTGAACAGAACATCCTTCAGAGATGCAAAGATTCAAGCAATGTGAGCTGCAATGCACATATATAGCCTTCGGGTACTTCTCTTGGATGAGTGCTTGAACACCCTTTATGTGCCCGCTCATAGCCCTTGCACCATCATAACCTTGACCAACCATATGTTGAGGCTGCAGATTTAGGTCTTCGATTGTTTTCGTTATCGTTGCAGCTAGTCCCTTTTCAGTTACATCAGTTATATGAATAAATTGCAAGAATTCTTCGTGAACATTATCCTCCTCGACAAATCTGACGCAGAACGCCATTTGGGTAATTGTACTGACATCAGTCGTTTCGTCCACTAGAATAGAAAACCACTGAGCCTTTCTTACTTGCTCAATGAGCTTTCCGAGGATAATGCTGTTGAATGATGCAATGATTTCATTTTGAATCTGCCAGCTCGTGTAAGTGGCATTAGCTCCGGCTGTTTCTAAATGATTCTGTAAAACAATATCTCCAGATTCGACCCGAAATTTCAGAAGAGCCTTAAAGTTCCCCTCTTCTTTCGACATGTCATTCTCTAAAACGGTTCCCGAATCTCTGTGTCCTCGAAATGCCAATCCTCTTCTGGCAAGAAAAAGTGCTGTTGATATTATGGGTTTCAGTTTCTCCCTATTTTTCTTGATTTGAGCTAAATTACCTAAATCTAAAGCCTTTTCAATGCTAGGAACTTTTTCTGTGAATGTGGCTAAGAATTCACCAGCTTTTTTAAGACATTCAGAATGGTACTTTGTGTTTTCATGATCTCGGAAATCTGCTTTAGCGTCTTTCCAGTCTCTGAACGGCTGTCTCACTAGTTTTCCAGGGCATGAACGTTGTTTCCCAACTGCAGTGCAAAATAAGAAGCAAAACTTGCAGAATGCTCCATCTTCAGATGGTGAGTATACAAGCCAGTCCCTCTCTCTAAGCCATTTTAAATTAAATCTTAAATTTCTTGGTCCGGATGAAGGAAATTTAAAGTTAAAATCTGGTCTCCAAGGGCTCAGAAGAAGTTCCTTTCTTAGATTGCCATTGATCTGAAAAAAAAAAAATAATAATAATAAATAAATAAATAAATAAATATATTTAAAAAATTCCAAACCGTCACAAAAATGTTCTAGGTAACATTACAGGTCCTTTTAAACAAGTTTTGCAATTTACCTGTTTATCCATATACAAGCCAATGTCAGAACTAAACGTCATTGGGGAGCTTGGGCTAGGTAAATCTGGTGGCACAGCATTCTCCTCAAGTTTTCTTTTCTTCGTTATGGGTGGAGTCGATTCCTCATTTTTCTTCGCTTCCTCATTATCTGTAAAATGAAATAGTAACTTAAAATATCCATTTGAAGCTACAGTTGAACAATAGTCTAGTACAAGTCAATTACCTGATTTGAAAACGAATATGGTCTTAAGTTAGTAGGAAAAATTAAACAAACCACACGAACAGATATCCTGTTTTTTAGTTATGTTTATATAACATAAATATCATAATAAATATAATTTTTTTAATTTTTCACCATATTTTTAATTTATTTCTGTAACAAACCTTTTTTTTTTTTTGAGGGGCTGAAAGAAAGGGGGGAAAAGTAAAGAAATGTTAGATTATGTTAGACATCATTGACTCTATTTTAAAAAGAATAAATACTTTTCTTCAAATCTTATAGGGTGGGGTGGGGGGGATGCTACATTGCAAAAAAGGACTTTAAACAACAGAAAACATAAGCATTTCTAGCAAGTAATCTTTAAGTTCCAGAGAAATATGTATAATAAATAAATATAAACGTAACGCTTATGCATATCACTTTATTTATTTAGTTTTTATTAATTTTTTATAGCACACAAAGTTTTGAAACGTAAAACTTACCTAACGTAGTTGAAGTTGAGCTTGTACTTGATGCAGGGTCATCCTTGGGGAAGAATCTTCTAATATCCATCAATAAAGTGCGAAATTGCGCTACAATTCTTAAAACTCTTTTGATTAGATTAATAAAAATATTGTAGCGGTTGAAAAGCAACCAATTGAAAAAAAATCCTCTGCTGTTCAAAGCTATATTTTTTGAACTTATGAGAAACTGAGAGGTCTTGCAAATGGTTGTAGGTTTATCCTAAATCTTTGAACCAGATTCAGCTGTTCGTAAATTCATCGTTTGCTGTGTTTTACATTTAATATACTATTAATTATGATAGACTGTTGATTAGTGTCTGCTATATCTTACAGTGTCCACTAAAATTCAATGAACCTACTAGAATCCCAGCGGCATGTCCGAGTTTCAAAATCTATGCCCTTTGTACCTTTGTCCTCTTTTATTAATGTACTGCTGAGACGCGACCCCCAGAGTTTCCGGAGGTGTCAGTTGAGTAGTTAATCCCCCAACCCTGAGTTAATCTGTAAGTAATAACAAAGAAGTTTTCCACCCCTTTCTTCTGCTCATCCTAGAGTGACACCTGTTCTATCTTTCACATGTGGTGCAAATTCTCGGAAGTGATACTATTGTCCCTCCTCTCGAGTGTCGTTTCCAATTCTCAGTACACCCTCTTTTTAGTATATTTTTTAAAACATCAAGTCCGCATCTGATTGTATATCTCCTTTAAGGGAACAATTTTTTTGCTCCCTCTTTTTTTTTCTTCCATAGTTGAACTTTTATTTGTAAGGGGTAAAACTTTCTGGGGGGGGGGGGGGTTCACCCCTAAAAAAAAACCCTCGCTGCGCCCCTGGGTCATTGGCTATTCGAAACGAAAAATAATCGGCCGCCTTTGAACAATCGGCATCTGTCCTTTCTTTCTTTTTTTTAGGTTCAATTACAAAAGAAAAAAAAGAATAATATCCTCTGGGGGGGGGGGGTCTCAACAACCAACCCCCCCCCCCTCGCTGCGCCAGTGGTGAGTATTATGAGCAAACAAAAGTCTCGTAGAATTCATAACTCCGGTGTACCCCTAAAGTTCCGCTGCTTCCTCTACTGTCAAGCAAATTATAATGATGCCCAATTCCTGATAATGCCCAAAAGTTGCTGATTAGGATAGGCAGAGTAGCATCTTGAGAGATTTTAATGACATGTATAAAAATACTGCTTACCTTGTTTCTAAGAGTTCGGATTCTTTAGGGGAAAATTTGCTCTAATTGTAAAAATATTATTCTCTTCCACAGCACTTTGTGATGCTCCCAATATATGATTTAAATAATAATAATAATAAAAAATAGTTATTACTTTCAAGGGTTTGTTTTTATTTGTCATAGCCTTTCGTGCAAAAAAGTTCACTATATAACAGGACTTTTCATCAAACAAGGTTTCTTCTCTTATGTTGCCATAAGATTTTTCTAGCTCTTTTTACAATGCACCTATTTGTAATCTTAACATAAACTCTTGTTCATTTAACAATGAACAATTTTCAGATGGTTCATACTGCAAGAGCTCTTCCACGTTAGAGGAACGAACTAAAAGTTTTCGTATCATGATGTGAGGCTGACTGTTTGACTTATTTTTACTGGCTTTCCTTATGGTAGTACAAGCATTTTGTGTTTTGTTGCAAGGAAATACTGGCAATATGGCTTTAAGAATGGAGCTTGAGCTATCGTGACTCTCTTCCTCTTGTATCGTGTTAAGTACAGTCACCGGTATTAAAAAAGTTTTACAGATTTTTCATTGTATCTTGTGAAGCAACCAACAAACGTACTGGCTTCACAAGATACAATGAAAAATATATAAAACTTTTTTAATACTGGTGACTGAGCTTAATACAAGGGAAAAAGAGTCAAGATCGCTCAAGCTAAATTCTTAAGGCCATATTGCCAGTATTTTCTTGCAACAAAACACAAAATGCTTGTACTACCACAAGGAAAGCCGGTAAAAAGAAGTCAAACAGTCAGCCACACATAATGATGCGAAAACTTTTAGTTCGTTCCTCTGACGTGGAAGAGCTCTTTCAGTATGAACCATCTGAAAACTGTTCATTGCTAATGAACAAGAGTTTATGTTAAGATTACAAATAGGTGCATTGTAAAAAGAGCTAGAAAAATCTTATGGCAACATAAGAGAAGAAACCTTGTCTGATAAAAAGTCCTGTTTTTAGTGAACTTTTTTGTACGAAAGGCTATGACAAATAAAAAAAAACTTTGACGAAGTAATAACTGTTTTTTTTTAATTATTATTATTATTTAAATCATATATTGGGAGCATCACTAGGTGCTGTGGAAGAGTATAATATTTTTTACAATTAGAGCAAATTTTCTCCTAAAAAGTCCGAAAGCGTAGAAACAAGGTAGCAGTATTTTTGTACGCGTCATTAAAATCTCTCAAGATGCTACGCTGCCTATCCTAATCAACAACTTTTGGGCATCATCAGGAAACAAACTGATCTTACAGCGTGGAAAGACCTGGACATAATAAATTGCTTGATAGCAGAGGAAGCAGACTTCGAGACTAATGGTGTTAGCTTTATTTCCCAGGTATACTCTTATTCAGCGATTTGGTGTTTAGGAACTTTAGAGGTACACTTGAGTTATGAATTCTACGAGACTTTTGTTTGCTCATAATACTCACCGAAACAAAGATGAAAACCTACCAACCATCCACGCAATATCTGGATCAAACTACTGGAGTACATTTTACACCAAAAAAAAACAGCTCTTCATTATGTTTGTACGAAATATTTGGAGAAAATTGGTATATTCTCCTACTGGAATACGTAGCAAAAATTCGCGAATCAGCAAAAGAATACGTTGTGCAGGTAATACGAAAAGGATCATTATGTAAATTTTTAGATGAACTAAGAATTACAGCGTATGATCACGTGAAGAATATTGGCCTTGAGAATTTGCCACCTTCTAGTGCAACGAGTGCCACGCACCATTAATTGAGACAATATTTTTGCACATTGTACCTTTAGCACTACAGGATAGTAAAGACGGTTCTTCGAATGTTAGGAAGAAAAATCATAATCAACAATAAATTCGGAACTGTGATAAAGAGATCAAGTACTTCTCCTTAACTGCTACAGCATGTCGGAATTTTCGTATTTTGTCTCATTCATATCTATTTTATATAAATTTAAATTTTCGTTGCTATCGCTTGGACAGCAGGACGTTTTACTGATTTGTAATACGGTTGTATCTTTTGGCATGCAAGCAGAGGAGAGTTAGCAGTTTCTCGCACAAATAAAGGGTTAATACCATTTTTTATGGTTAAGTTATGGTAGTTGAAAATAAAAATAAATAAATAAATTGATTTTAAATTTTCATTTTTGAGTAAATTTCTAACAGTGCAGCTAAGAGACAAATAAGCATCAGACAAATTAGTAAAAAAATTGTAATTTTCATGCAAATCGGTCAAATATCAATATAGATATGAGCATTTATAGGATCGAGCGGCGGCCATCTTTGATGACGTCATAACCGGAAAATTTAAGAGGAGGCAGGTGTCCAGCCGAGTCTAAAATTCTTTCTAGGACACCTACTGAACATTTTTGAAAAGAAATTCTCAAATTTTAAATTTCCTGCACAAGTGCTGGGCATTTTTTAGCATTTATGAGAACCAAAATGGCCGCCATCTTTGATGACGTCATAGCAAAAAAATGCACCAGGTGGCGGATGTCCACCCGAGTCCAAAATACTTCCTAGGGCACCTGCTAAACATTTTTGAAAAAAAATTCCCCCTACTCAAACATTCCTACAGAAGTGCTGTCAGATCCTGGACTAATAATGCTAATAGAAACATTTTGTAATATCCTCTAGGTTTGACAATTGAATGTTTACCTTGTATGCCTCGCTATTCTGTTTCTTCTGTCAATCTTGAGACCCAAACTGTGGAAATCCGCTAGAGGGCAGTGCCGTTAAATAGCTGGTTAGTTTTCTTGGAGTTTAGTAGTGGGATTTCTCTTTGGATTTAATTCTGCGTTGATGGTGCTCGACCGCAATTCTTGAAAAATTTTTGAAGAAGATTCGACAGGTTTTAATGAAGTCATTGAAGTCGAAGGTTAATTGAAGTAAGGTTTGGAAAATTTCATAGCAGGGTGGTGCAAAAGTTCGTACGGATCATGCAAAGAAAACGTTCCGCTTTTCAAAGCTTCCGAAGACGCGGAAAACTAATGAAATGGAGCCCCCCAACCCCCACCTCCTTACAATTCCCTCTTGAAATTTCAATAGTGTAGTTTGCCCCATACATCCACCCCCCCCTTTCTCGACAACCTGTAGCTATTACAATAAATTGCTGGAATCGATGATTTATCGAAGTGACCGACAGCTTTTCTATACAGCGGATGTAAAGCCTTGATTTAGCCATGGTTGTCCCCTCTACTCAAAAGTCATAGCTCCATGAAATTGCCTCACCGGCAATTTTATTGTCTTTGCTAAAAATGCTACCCGCGTGTTTTTTTTTCTTCTATTTTTGGCATAAAGCGGCGCAATGCAAAAAACAAAAAAAACTCAAAATATTTTTATACACATAAAATGTCACGACCGTAATATGCACCATGCACCTCCCTCCCCCCATCGGCATCGCAATTTCAATTTAGCGTAATAAACGGGAAAAGTTGCTGGAATATTGACAAAAAAATTTACGATATGTACCATACTAAGTGCGGTCGCTCGCTGGTATTCTAATTTCACATTAGCTACCAGTTTTTTTCGCTCTCTTTGCTTTATAAGAAGATTTTTGCCTCCAACTCGACTAATTTCGTATTCCATGCTGATGAAAGCAGAATAAGCTCGAAACAGCTGTCCATGGATCGAAATAGCCGAGTTGGTGGAGTATTGCATGGCTCTTCTGTTCGGAAAATACTAATATGCAGATGACTAAGCTATGTTGTACTCTCAAGAAAGACGAAGCAACCTCCCTCCAATTTTTACCGGTAACCCCCTGCCAGAAATGCGATTCCTGATATAAAAAAAAAATTCAAGAAATATTTTAATGTCACAAAATGTTCCATGACCCCCTCCCCCCTCTGGACTACCCCGAGTAAAAAATTTTCACTAGAATAAAATACGGGGGGGGGGACAAATCAAGATGGCATATCCCAATTCAAGGTTGTATATTTTAAAGGCGTTTCTTGTAACGCCGAAACACGCGTCTGCAGTATCCCTGCGTATTAGTACGAATAAACTTCAAATAAAACATTTGCAATTTAATGATCGAATTAGATTTTTTGATTGGTTGATTTTGAAATTTAAATTTAGAAATGAACCAATCGTTAATTTCTTTTTCTTGAAGAACTCCGGTAGATGGCAGTGCTTTGTAAACCAAGCACGAAATTTTGTTCTGTGCTCTCTGTGCTTAAAACAAGAAAGTAGCAGGCATTTAAAAAAAGGAGGCGTTGGTCCAGATCGGGCGTTGCTAGGTTGTGGTTGCAATGAGGAGGCTTCCTAGCATGCAAGGAATTCCTTCCTCCTGGTCCCGGGCTTGACTCCAGTCGTTCGTCTTGGGGGTAACTTGCTTTGCTGGGGGCTGCAGTTTAGGTTTTCTTGGGCAATTTGTACTCATGGCGACGTGGTCTCGTAAGCAGTTGGAGCGCTTGGATGCTTTGTCCTGCTTCTTGGTGCATGTCTGACTGTCGTGGTCTCCCGCGCATCGTTAAAACTTCGTGGGGGATGGGGAGGTCACAGCTGTAAACCATTTTTTTAAATCATAAACTAGTATAGTATCCATTCAGTAACATAGAGACAAAATGGTAAATTACCATTCTCGGTACACAGGTTTTGCAGAAAAACGGTTGGCGATGGGGAAAAACGGAGCTCATTTTCGAGTTTAGGACACCGAAAAACATTAAGTACGTGCAAAATATCTCATGCAGTTTTCTGGTTGCAGACAAGTGTTAAGTGTTTCGAAGCAACCAGTTTTTTGTTACATTACTTTGATATAAATGTAAAAACAAAATTTCACGGATTAGGTTTTTCGTCACTTGCATACGTGTTATCATTAACGGCTGATTATCCTGTATGGACAGTCAGCCGAAGGGAAGAACAAATTTTCTAGAACCACATGCGCATTAAATCTCCAGTGCCAATTTGTAATATCCAACAAAACATTTCACAAAGATGCTAACCTTTAAGTTAATACCTCCAGCACCGTGGATACATCCCAAAACTTTTTCGATAGCTTGAGAACTGCCCTAACCCATTATAGGAATGGAAAATTTAGCTCCCTTTAGTGAACTAGTTCATCTCAGTCAACTGAACTAGATCAGTGATCTAGTTCAAATGAACTAAACTCATGAATTCATATGCAAATGGGAGTAGTTTATATTGTTTCAATGTAATTTTATAGAGTACACATTTATTGCCCCCCCCCCCTTACACCCCACACGATTCAAGAATTTCTGAGTGTCAAGCCTGGGTCAATTACCAAACCTTATTCATTATGTTAATGAAAGGTATTTTTCATTGTAGCTTTACTTCCAGCAGATGGCGTCGCTTTGAGTTTCGAGCAAAACATTTTTTCTTACCACTCGATTACTAAATTTACGCAACACGAGTAGTGCCACTAAACTTCTTTAAGAATCAGGGCACATTCGGACTCTGGACCCCATGGGAAGTAGACGCAAAGACTTGCCTCTGTCAGTCGACGGCAGAAAGGCCCATTGTACCCGGAAACCCGATTACCCCAGTTTCACCGAAGATGAAGTCAAAAGACTCAGGAGCTCGACGCCTGCATCGTCACTGAATACATCGTTTGCCAGTTCAACCCGGGAGTCCCCCACGAGAACGGAATGGACCAGTATTGAGGACATTTTCAATCAATACAAATTCACATGTTCCTTAACCTATGCATCCATTAACACCTGCAGGGAACTAAGCACTCTACGGAAAATACAAACAACCTTAGATCATCTGGCTTCCAACATACGAAGGCTGATAAACACATACGAAGTAAAAGACGACGACTTAATCGCCTATGCTGACTTTCTAGGAGTTATTCAAGCGGCCTGGAACAAGCAAGCTGTGCTGACCAAAGAACAAGAAAAGAAATGGGAAGAAAGACTTCAAATCATGGAGACAGTCTTAAAGGATAAGGAAGAAGAAGCAATGGACGACCAACCTGAAAAGAGCGAGAAATCCATACAAGTCAACAGGCCATCCTACGCTGCCGTCGTTAGCAAGCGCAAGCCCTCATGCCCGTTCATCAACATTGCGAATGTGACGAAACCATCTACTATTATCAAGGAAATCTCGGACCTTGCTGAGAAGGAAATCGAAGTCAACGTCAGAGGAAAAGAAATCAAGATACAGCCTGGCAGTCAGGATGACTATGAAAAGATCAAGACCTTTGCAGAAAAGAATGAAGTCGAATACTGGACGAGGAGACCCGCTGACCAAATCCCATTCAAAAAAGTAATACGTGGCCTACCTGTGGACTACCCCGTCAAAGAAATTGAAGAGGAATTACTTGAAAAAGGACACAAGATTGACAAAATTGTACAATTTACGAAAAAAGACATGACCCCCATCCCTATCTTCCTGGTGATAGCACCCCAGACAGAGGAAAACCACGGACTCACGCAGAGCAGAACAATAGGACATTTCCTTATCCAATGGGAGAAACTGAAGAAAAGGGAAAATGACATCACCCAATGCTATAACTGCCAAGGTTTTTCCCACTCGGCACATCTATGCAAAAAGAAGACGGTATGCCGCTACTGTACTGAACCTCATGATCAGGGCCTGATTTACCTATAAGCACGTGAAGCCCGGGCTTCGGGGCCCCCTAGCTTTGGGGGCCCCAAAAATTATTATACATATATATATATATATATATATATATATATATACACTGGCGGAAAAAAAATCCCAACACCAAGAAAAAATTGCCGTAGAGTAATGAAATTTGGGTAATGCAATTGTCTAGTTAACATGTTTAATTGATTAAATGCACAAGATCACTGGATAATTTAAGCTCAAGAAAATGCTGTGCAAATGTGAAATTATGTTAATTTAATAGAGGGTGTAACCTCCAGAATTTTGAAGGCAAGCCTGCAAGCGTGCATGCATTATGTCATACAGGTGCCGAATGTCACTTTTTGGTATGGAGTTCCATGCTTGTTGCACTTACTGTGTCAATACTAGGACCGTCATTGCTGACTGTGGATGATGCTCGAGGTGCCATCCCATGATATCCCATACGTTATCAATTGGAGACAGACCTGGTGAATTTGCAGGTCATGGTAACATGTCAGCACTCTGTAGAGCACATTGCGTTACAGCAGCGATGTGAGGGCGAGCGTTATCCGGTTGGAAAACGCCCCCTTGAATGCTACTCATGAAAGGCTGTACTACTGGTTAAATTAACAGACTGATGACAAATTTTCAGTCAGTGAGTTTGGGATAACCACAAGAATGCCCCTGCTGTCGTAGGAAATTGCTCCAGAGACCATAACTCCAGTTGTGAGTCCCATGTGTCTAGGCCGTAGACCGCTTGGATGCAGGGGGTCCCCTGGCCTCCTTCTGACCAATATACAGCCACCAGTGGCACTAATTCAGAATCTGTTTTCATCAAAAATTACAACAGATCTCCACTCCGACCTCCAGTGAGCTCTGCCGTGGCACCACTGCCGTCGGAAAAGGCAATGGTTTGCAGTCAATGGAATACCGGCTACAGGCTGCCTGGCTCGGAGCTGTCCTTGAAATAAACAGTTTCTTACCGTTCCTTGGGTCACGACGGTATCAACTGCAGCTCGAATGTCAGCCGCAGATGCAGTACGATGCGCCACAGCCTTACGCAAGATTCGGCGATCTTCCTTCTCAGTCGTGCCACGTGGCAGCTCGGAACTCGATCTTCTTGAGGTAGTACCATCCCTTGCCCATAGCTTCCAATAATCATGCATGGTGGAAACATTCCCACCCAAGTCTTTCTGCAATATCGCGAAATGAAAATCCACCTTTTCGTAGTCAAACTGTACGACCTCGTTCAAACTCGGTGAGCTGTTGATAATGGCTTCTTCGTCTTCCTTCAGTCATTCCTGGCTAACATGAACGCAATTCGTCAAATTTCACGGAAAAATAATACACACGAGCTTCACAACACGCTTTTAAAACAAGCCTTATTTGCATGTTCTGAGTGACGCCAGCTGCGCCACACTTATGCGCGGAACACGAAATTTCAATCGATGTCATCTTTCAGTTGTATAAACACGCCTTCGAAATTTCGTTTATCTAACACAAGTCGTTCTTGGTGTTGGGATTTTTTTTTTTCGACAGTGTATATATATATATATATATATATATATATATATATATATATATATATATATATATATATATATATATATATATATATACACTCAAACCCCGCTATAATGAACCCTCAACGGACCTACTTGAGTGATCGTTATAACCGAGGGTTCGCTATATTCGAATTTCCAAAAATAGTTGGAATTCGGTAATATGCTATAATAATGAACATCATAATTGCATATGTCTTCATTTTGTCAATGTTTTCAGTCACAAAAAAAACTGTCCACAGTTTCTCTTCACAACCGTTTATGTTTTTTCATTAGCAGAAACGCTGATGACAATAGATTTTGAGAGGGAAAATTTCTTGCAAAGTGAGGATTGGGTTTCGCCACTTTTTTAGGATCGTTATAGCCGATTTTTTAGGCTTTGTGGATCGTTATAAGCGTACAAAGTTACATTACTGACACAGAGTTTTAGATCGGACCAATGAAAAGGTTCGCTATAGAGGGGTTCAAATGTATATATATATATATATATATATATATATATATATATATACATTTTATTTTTTTGTATGTGCGATTGAGCCTTTTATAGCACGTTCTTCGATTTTGCAATTCAAGGGGGGCCCCACACATCTGTCGGGATTACAGTCCCAAAATTTCTAAATCGGGCCCTGCTCATGATTCTCGGAGTTGCCCGGACAAGACTGCAAGGAAATGTGTCAACTGTGACGGGAACCACTCCGCATCTGATTGGAACTGCCCCAGACGTCCGAAAATCCGGAATACCGAAAGGAAGCCCCCCACTTTTCCTGCTACCAGAAGCAAGCCCCTGGCTCCAGCTCACGGTTCTCCTACTCAGATGAAATCCCTCATTGACGTCATGATCGAGAATCTTCAGGTCCTCGCTCGCACCATCTCTGCTGCTTAGCCCAGACTATTCTTGGCGACGGCTCTTTCGACTCCCCTCTCTCCTTGCCCCCCCCTTTTTCCCTTCCCTTTCAGATGCTACGCTCTCGAGCTATGCCCCGGGAATTCTGAGCCGCAGTTTCCCTCCCCCTTCCCCACTCAGATCCTCTTCGGAGTTCTCATGGCATCTCCAACGCCATCCCCCCCCCCTTCAGATACGAGTAAAGGTGCTCCGCACCGGCTTGATAATCATCCACTATCTATCTATCTATCTGTATTAAACTTCTTTAAGAGATCTTTGGTTTTCTTTAATAAGTTTAATGATTTAAAGTGAGTTCTTCTCGTGTGCTTTCATACAGTTACAGATGTTTATGGCGGAGAGAGAACATGATTGAGCGGACATGAAGCAAATGGAAGGACTGGGTTAAATGCATGAACAAATTTACTAGATATTACAAATCATTCTTACAAAATTACTAGAGTTTAGAAAAACAATGCATAGAAACGCCGGAAGTGGGCAAGGGAGAGGCCAGCTGTTAGTGCCAATCCTAACATAGTAGAGCTTTTAAGGAGCGCCCAACCAGTACGCTATTTCTTCCCGTTAGGGGTGGAGAAGTCGGAAAAAGCGAGAAGGCACAAGGCTTCCGGAATAAGTCCAATCTAGCGGAAAGCCGTTGCCTTGGCGGGGGCTAGTGTTGGAGATTGCCATTCCTAGTAAAGTAATAACGAGTACTTTCAATAGCGTAGTCGGAAAAAGCATGCTTCGGAGGAGATATGGTAGGATTTCAGAAGGTTAATTTTAGTAATTTTCTGCAGTCAAAAAAGAAAAAAATATGCTTTTTAGGAAGTGATATAGCCTACGTCCCTGGGCCCATGAGACAAAGCTTCTCTTGTGCGAAAATATTTGTTATGCATTACGTTTTTTACCAACTCGTACTTTCTTCGACTCTCAAGAGATGACGCTACCGTACACAAAGCTATACCTTAAAGAGGTTCTTTAAATTATTTCTTAATACAAAGTAAATAATAATAATGATGGCATTTAAATACGTTTCCTCGATTGCTTTCGCAAACACGAAGGCACAACTAAAAATATCATTTTTATTAACTAAAACCAAAGGATCTTTTGAAAGCAGGGAGTTGAAAGTCTTAAATGCTGGAGGTAACGCCATCTGTGTAACATTAACCGAAGAACAGAATGTTAAGACAAATTGTTGCGTCGATAATTTTGTTGAGAGCAAAAAGCAAGATATTCGGAAAATGAATGACAGAAAGTTTGGATCTGAGACGCATTAATTTTGATATTTAAATCATAGAATTTCTTATAGGTGGCTCGAAATGTATGTTAGCGCCATCTATTGAAAGTAATTAAGAATGCAATAAGGAGAAGAAATAAAACACTTTTATCTATCTTATTTGGAGAAGAAAATAACTCGCGGAGCAGTTCTACACACTTTTTTATGATTACATTTCTCAGAAAAATTATTTTGAACTTATGAATTAAAAACTCTGGAAGGAGGCCGACGTCTATAGCAGCGCCACCTGTTGACAGGAAAGAAATACAATGTAAGTAAACGGGAGCACATGTAATGCATTGAGCACAGTATAATACATTTTCACTTACATAGCTGAAATGTCTTGATTTAATTAGGAGGGTTAAATGTTTGCTTCGAATGTACGAATGCACTTAATAGGAAAAAGCGACCTATTCTTCAAGGCTACAGTGGACAAATAAAATTGATTTTTTTCAATTATAGATTTATATGTCTAAAACTTTGTGTGCTTGTATTATTGTATATTTACGACATCTAAAAGCATAAAAAAACACAAATTAGTGCAAAAACAATGAATATTTTTTTTCAAATTTCAAGTTTTAACATTTTTTTAACAAAATTTCAAAATGTTCCAGGCGTCGCAATTTTTTTTCAAACTTTGAATTTCCACTTAATTTTCAATCATTAGGCATGGTGGCACCAAACAATGCATTACATGCAATGTTTTATGTGATAGTTTAAAAAAAAATTGGCTGAAAATGAAAATTTATATGATTTTTTCAACTGAAAATTTTTATTTTCAGCCATCTTTTATAAACTATCTCATAAAACATTGCATGTAATGCATTGTTTTGTGCCACCATGCCTAATGATTGGAAATTAAGTGGAAATTCAAAGTTTGAAAAAAAATTGCGACGCCTGGAACATTTTGAAATTTTGTTAAAAAAATGTTTAAATTTGAAAATTGAAAAAAAAATTCATTGTTTTTGCACTAATTTGTGTTTTTTTATGCTTTTAGATGTCGTAAATATGCAATAATACAAGCACACAAAGTTTTAGACATATAAATCAATAATTGAAAAAAATCAATTTTATTTGTCCACTGTAGCCTTAACCATTACTGCTTGAATTTTAAATAATTAAAAAAAAATCTTAATCAATTGTTGTTCATACTAATTTCCCTTAATGAACGAGGACCAATTTTTTGTTATTTCAATGATTCTTAGTTTGGTTTCATTCCCAGCTAAAAACTTTGATTTTAGACTCCCAATATGGACTCAGAAATCTTTGAAACAAATTCTAGCCTTTTATAGGGTAAATGTATCTTGACTGCGGGAAATATAGATAAGCATCGTATTTTCCAACTGCAAAAATATGGATGCACTTTAATTTTTGCATTTGGCATTAGCACCATATACAGTATTTCTCAGTGAATCGAAAATTTTCAACGTATAAGATGTATTGCTAGAAAGTTCATACTCCATAAATTATGATGCCGTATAATTCCTTATGCTCGAATATGTAACAATTACGAGCTTCAGTTCAAAATTCAGTAAATGAAATGCAAATATAAGAAAAAAAAATGTTTAATTTGTGCGAATGAATTAAACAATATATGTGTTTTAAAAGAGGCAGAAGACTTTATAACATAGGAAAAAAAAAAGATTTCCCCCCTTTGATTTTAAAGTTTATTTTCGTCCTGGAAAAACTTTGACGTTCAAATAAAATATTGAATAAATATCTTTAAGAAAAGTTCATTAAATGCTTTATATCTACCTAAAGCAAAATCCACAAACCGCTCCTGCGCCGCATATAATTAGGCACACACGCGCCTTTTTTTCCCTAATCACACCGCATTCATAACCGCTCCCTCCCCTGCTCGGAAAAGGGAAAGCCATTTCAAGAATCTTGCCGAACTAAACCCTTTCCCCTCTCCCCGTCCCATCTTAAAGAATAGCAGCACGCTCCACCGAACGACGGAACGTAAAGCAGATACGTCGAACGAGAAACAAGCTTCGAGAAAAGTAGCGAAACTGGTTGAACTGGAAATGAAATCGAACGAAAGACATGCAATACAGAACTGAAGAAGGGAACTTCGCGCAATACGCGACCTCCGCTCATTGGTCGAAGCGTTCAGTTTACCGCCGCAGGCAATAGAGATTTTCCTGCCGTTGAATTAACATGGAGCGTCTGTGAAGCTATCAAAAATACGACGCTTCCGATGAAATACAGCTATGCACCATTCTTTTGCTTACTTATATCATTGCATGAAGTTTTACTCTATGTGCATGTGCAATTATTTCTGGAAAAATCCCCTTATTTATTTTTAAATCTTCATTTTTGTGTTACGGTAGGGAAGCATACATGCAGTTTCACTTATTATTTGCTTAACATATTAATATAACTAGTTTATTTCTGTGTTTTAGGATATTTATTTATTCATTTTGTTATTATCACTTAATTATACCAAAAGCAGTTTAATGCTTTTAATTTTGCTTTTATGCTCGTTTAAGCGGATTCTTAGCTTGGCAGGTTTTGGCAGCAGCAACGCTCGCCAATTTTTTTATCGCGTGCGAGAATTTAAATTTACGTTCTCTTACTCCTTTCGGACTTTTTTTTTGTTATTAAGGTTTTATTTTTTCCAAATAGCGCCCCCCCCCTTTTAGTTTTTAAAAAAGGTTACTTCTTTATCTGTTTGCAAAAGTCGTAAAATATACAATTTCAGACTTTATAAGTCAGATTAAAGCACATTTCCTCTGAGGGATGGTGGAAATGAATTTATTTCTGACCAATTCAAGTTCCAAAGACCAGGTATTGAAACTTTCTTTTTCTTAAACGTTCTTTTTTCTTTATTTCCATATTTTATGCTTCATATTTGATTCATTTGTTTCCCAAAGCTATAATTTTCATTTACACTAAATATCCTATAAAAAGAATTGGTAATAATGTAAAAGTTGCACCCTAATACATGACGGGATCATCTAAAATATTTTAACAATGATGTAAGAAATGCGCTGTTTTAATTAAAGAATGATGCTGTAAACAAAAAAATTTTATTTTGTGTCATTTTCGGCAGATAAACTGAAAATGCAAAACATTCCAACTAATTCCTTTAAATATCTTCGGTACAGAATACAGAATAGATAAATACAGCAGGGGGGGGGGGAACTTTACGCATCACGTGCGTATGCGCCTAGGGCACCATAAAAGGGGGTAGCTTAGGGGGGGCAACAGCGGACTTTAAAAAAGAAGAAATTTCCTGTTGAATTTTGACGACATTTATGACCGTCTCTTAAAAACAATACATGCAGATAAATGGATGCAGTGGACTTTCTTCTTCCAATTCAAAGTTTAATTTTTATCTGTATGGAATAAAAGTATGTGAGAAAAATGTAAAACACACTGTTCTTAAGTCAGCTCTTTCTATGTATGAAAAAGTCAACATTTTGTACGCTTAAAAAAGGTGAGGGGAAAAGCCCTTTTACTTTTGAACCCCCCCGCCTTTCACCCATCCGATCCCACCGTATGAGCTGCGTATGATCATATGTTGTTTTGTTAAGTAATCTAGAAACCTGCCTGGTTGAATGAATTTAAAAAAAAAATCAAGTTTATAAAGTATGAGTAAAATTAAGTATTAAAAAAGAAGATTAAAAAACATTCTTAATGAATTCATTTAAATATCTCGGAAAAAAAATCTCATGACTACAACAATGCAAAATATGAAAAATTTATGCTTTTAAATTCTCCCAATGTTTCGAAAATGTGTGGAAAAGTTTCTTCACGTCTTTACGCATCGTATTGTTACAAATCTTGTAAATAGTTGTTGTTTTTCCTGCCTTGCATCATTTTCACTAGTTTTGGTTTTATCTGGCGACATGTTGCAAAAGTATCTGAAGATATCACTTTTATCATTTGTATATCGGCCCTGTAACACTTTGTAGTTTTTACACTTGCCCTAACTTTAATAAGCATGAAGACATTTTCGCGTGGTTTTTCTTTTTATTACTAGAAGTTTCTTGAATGGATTATGTAAGTTATGAATGAACAGAAGACCCCGGATTTTGCTAGAATATTGTCGAAATTTCGTTACGAGTATAAATAGCTGTCCGACTGCCTCGAACACAGTTAGTCAGTTTGTTTTTCTCAGACCGGATTTCTGAGAGGCTCGGTTTTATTCGCTTTGGGCGATTGTTTGTTTTGCTTTTGTAATTTCTTAATTACTGTTCACGTTAGATACGTGGTGCTGAATTACTGTTGAGAGTACAGTGTACTGTCTGCTACTTAATTGCTGGATGTTTAGCAATTGTTTCCTGCTCCTTTTGTAAATAAGTGTACATACTTGTAAATAAATTTATAATTACTTCCTCAAGTTTGGAATGCTCATTTAAGAAAGTTGAAGGTGCTACGGACTCGTTACAATTTTGGCGCCCAACGTGGGGCATCTTCAAGGACTTTCTTGGAATTATCTGTGAACTTGGACTTTTCTTCCTAAGGACTTTTTGAGTTCGAAATTTTATGGTGATTACTCGAGCAATGGAGGAACAACGAAGCAACTCCTTGATGCGATCAACGCTTCTAAAAGTAATATGACTGCGACCATGACTGCGAATCAAGAACAATTAAAAAATGAGCTGGCTACTAATCAAGAACAATTAAAAAATGATCTCGCTGCTAATCAAAAAGAAATTAAAAGCAATCTAACGTCAATGAAAAGTTCATTGGAAAGTAAATTTACCAATATGGAAAATAAAGTGAAGGTTCTAGAAGAAAAAGTTGACAGCGTTGAGAACCGAATCACCACAGTAGAAAACCATATGGAAAAGAAAATTAAAGAACTTGAATCGAAGTTATCAGCATCCTGCAACAACTCAAGTGACTGTGTAGCTACAACTGGAACATCTCGTCCATCCAATAAACTGGCCACATTTGACGGGAAGACCTCGTGGAATATTTACAAGAAGCAGTTCCTCATCGTTGCAGAAGCAAACTCCTGGGACTCTTCCACGAAAGCCTGTCAACTTGCAGCCTCGCTGAGAGGGGATGCAGCTGATATATTACAGACCTTCCCAGAAGACAAGCACCGTGACTTCGAAGCCTTATCATCGGCCTTGGAGCTTCGCTTTGGCGAATCATGCCAAAAAGAATTCAGCCAACGTCAGCTCAAATCCCGACTCCAGAGGGCTGGAGAGACTTTGCAAGTTTTTGCAGCAGACGTTGAAAGGCTTTCCCATCTCGCCTTCTCGGACTGTCCTTCGGGTGTTCGCGATAGCCTGGCCCTGAACTACTTCATAGATGGAATGCGAAATTCAGAAGTTCAGACGGCTCTCCGGATGGCGGACATTAAAGATCTAAAATCCGGTTTGGTCTACGCAATGAAGTTCGAGGCTGCACAGCAAATATCCAGCAAGGATCGCCATTCAACCAGGGGAGTGGAAGTGAGTGCCCAGGATTCGAACTCAACTCGTCTCTCGGAAATTGAGCGACAAATCAACGAGATCTCGGGGATCCTGAAGAAGACTAGCAAAGACCAAAGTAGACAACCACTGAAGTGCTGGAAATGTGGCGGTGAGGGCCACGTACGAAGGAATTGTGAAGCTCACCAAGAAAAAAAGACGTCTCCCAAAGTTTTTCAGATTTCCCCAAGAAGTGGCGACTGCAACGGACTTTTCATTTACGCATATGTGAATGGGTTTCCCTGCGAAATGATTGTGGACACAGGAGCCAAAGTTACCATCATTAGGACTGATGTGGCTCGTCAATTTGGACTCAAGATCTTATGGATGCAGCCCTGCGTTACTCTCCAAACTGTGACATGTGACAAAATCGAGATTGAAGGAAAAGCGAACTTAGAAATAATGTTCGGGAGTGCCACTTACCAACACACGGCATTCGTCGCTTACATTACAGATCCCTTTATTCCCGGACTGGACTTTTTGAGAAAATTTGATTTTTCTATAGACTTTAAAAATTATGAGCTGCACTCGATGAGGAAAGACATAGCAATTTTCAATGCTGAAAATAACTTAAAATACGCTCATCAAATAATAGCTCAAACAGATTTATTGATTCCTCCTAGATCAGAAGTACTAATACCTGGCTCCGTCAAAGAAAAACCTTTCTCCAGGCCCGGTTGGAAGACGTTAATCACTTCGCACGTTAGCGAATCAACATCGCGACGGAGAAAATGAAGACCCGATACGACACTAGGTCCACTGGCCATGACTTTCAAGGAGGTGACAAGGTATGGCTATGGAATCCCATCCGACGTATAGGTCTGTCCCCAAATTGCAGTCGCATTGGGATGGACCCTACACAGTCCTTTACCGGCTGAACGACGTCGTAGTGAGGATCCAGAAGTCATCACATTCAAAACCTAGGGTTGTCCATTATGATCGGCTAGCCCCATACTATGGCCATAGTTCGTAAAGTAAATCAAAAGCTACCGTGGTAATTTGTTTGTAAATTTTGTAAATAACTTTTGCCTTTAACTGTTTGTAATATTACTTTATCAATGTTATTATTTCTTTCATGTTCTCATTGTTATTGTTTATCATGTTTATGATTGGTCATCATGTAATGTGTGCACCTGTAAATTTTCCCTTGCTTCCTTTCTGGGGATTGTACTGCCCGGGACGTGCGGTCCTTGGGAAGGGGGCAATGTTACAAATCCTGTAAATAGTTGTTGCTTTTCCTGCCTTGCATCATTTTCACTAGTTTTGGTTTTATCTGGCGACATGTTGCAAAAGTATCTGAAGATATCACTTTTATCATTTGTATACCGGCCCTGTAACACTTTGTAGTTTTTACACTTGCCCTAACTTTAATAAGCATGAAGACATTTTCGCGTTATTTTTCTTTTTATTACTAGAAGTTTCTTGAATGGATTATGTAAGTTATGAATGAACAGAAGACCCCGGATTTTGCTAGAATATTGTCGAAATTTCGTTACGAGTATAAATAGCTGTCCGACTGCCTCGAACACAGTTAGTCAGTTAGTTTTTCTCAGATTGGATTTCTGAGAGGCTCGGTTTTATTCGCTTTGGGCGATTGTTTGTTTTGCTTTTGTAATTTCTTAATTACTGTTCACGTTAGATACGTGGTGCTGAGTTACTGTTGAGAGTACAGTGTACTGTTTGCTACTTAATTGCTGGATGTTTAGCAATTGTTTCCTGCTCCTTTTGTAAATGAGTGTACATACTTGTAAATAAATTTATAGTTACTTCCTCAAGATTGGAATGCTCATTTAAGAAAGTTGAAGGTGCTACGGACTCGTTACAGCATGTTGTTTTGCCAAGTAATCTAACAGGCTAAAGTAGCCGTTTTGCGAACTAGAAAACCGGACGGAATACAGCGAGCGATTACGCGCCAATTCTCGCTTGCGCTTTTCTGCAAGCAACCTCATTTGGTAAAGTTGCTCTCCGTATTGCACGACTCTGAAGCAAAGCTTCTATATAGGGATTCTAGGAACTACATCCCTCATCTAGTTCAGTGAACGAGATGAGAAATCGAGCTACTGAACTAGATGAAAGAAAGAGAACTAAATGAGAGGAACTAACTAACTGAACTATTCCCAAATCGATCTAAGAACTAAACGTAGTGAACTAGATCCCAAATCGAACTAAGATCTAAAGGAACTAGTGAACTAGAGAACTAAACGACATAGTGAACTAGTGAACTAGAGAACTAAGCGAACTAGAGAACTAAAAGAGCAAGTAAACTAAAAGAACAGGAACTAAACGAACTAGTGAACTAGATTGTGGCCTACTGAACTAAAAGTTGATCTAGTTTGATTCAAGGATCCGTTCACTGGGACCGGGTCCGAACTAAATCGTCCATCCCTAACCCATTACTTCATGATGAAGTTCATTACACCTTCAACAACGGTGGTTAATAGAAAGAAAAAAAGAAACACTCTGAATTATTCGGCTGCTATACTTGCTAAGATCAAAAGAAAGATGTCTTCTGATATGGATTAGATTGTTCTTTAAGACTACTTGAGTAAAATTTTTATAAGGGGCCATATACAAAATGAAATGAACACAAAGTCTGAATTTTCGAATAGGAACCCCTACATTTGGTTACGTAATTAGGCGCGGAGGGCCAAAAGTAAGCTGGGTCAAAGTTTACAAAGGTCAAAGTTTACAAAGCGTAGACAAATCATAATTTTCAAAGAAACTAACTAAAGCTAATTGCTATAATATATTTCCTTTTTGTAATTCATTAAAAATTCTCGGGTTTTGTTAAAGTTATAATATTTTCTGAAACTTGGAAGAGAAAATTCTACTGTGTAGAGTTCAAGGGAACAAAGGCAATATTCTATCTTTTTGATTAAACAAAGATAGATGCATACTTTTAGTTACGCACTAACCCATGCAGCACATACCTTCTGAAGCGAGGTTACAATTTAAAAATCTTTTTCTTTATGTTAACTATTGTATTAGGATTGGCAATAATGTTAAAACCATATCTCAGAATTAAAAAAAGTATAATCGTCATAGATTATTCCGAATAACCTTCCGAGGTGCCACAGTTTTCTATGAAAATCAAGTATTCACGTAAAAAGTTTTCTGAATTGCTACATGTTACATAAAAGCAGACTCCTCACTAATGGAAAAAAAAATGAACTGTTTACCAGTTTTAAAATATAATCAGTAATTTTATTTACCGTTTCGTTTTCAACTAAAATCTAAAAACTATATAAAACAGAGCATGTTCCGCAACTGGTGGATAAGGGCGAATATCAGGAAAAGTGCTAATTTTAGTCCCAAATGAATTTCTCAAGCACTTCCAAATAAAATCCAAAAATTTTTCTTTATTCATACAGTAAACTGCGTCGCACATACAATCCATGACAAAATTTTCAGGTTTTACTTTAATTTGTGACGATAGAACTCTTTTTATTGCTTCAATGTCATGTCGGCAGCGCGTCACACATTCTAATCGTACAGTTCAAAAAAATCCTGTGGTTTATAAAACATTGCAGCAGAAACAAATACTAAAGGAAATGACGTGTTTTATGATCATCTGTGACGATTAACTCTTGTGTTTTAGATAAAATGAATTTAGATCGATAAAAAAAGCAATTTCTGCTCGTCACAAGTTTTCATAACATACGAGTGCGCCAACTTCCGGAATGATAATATCTAAACAAGACATTTTTTGGCACCAAACAATTACGCTGGGTGAAGCTCTGATATGTAATGTTTCAGTTCTGATAGAAAATTTTCACTTAGGCTGTATTGAATTACAAGTAAGATTTTTTTAATCTTGACTTTTCTGTTTCTACCAAATGAAGTGTCATGTCGGCAGCGGAAATTAAGACGCAAAATAAATTAATTTTTAAATCTATTTTTGGATAATGGAAAAGAAACCTTCTGTCATGGGCATAATAAGGCGTTTTTATTTTCGAATCTTCGATTAGGGATGTTCAGCTATCATATTGCGGGAAATTTGTCATGTCGGCAGCGCCGAAATATAAGATATTTGTTACGAAACTGATGCGTGCGTTACCGATGTTTTTTCGCAATTCTTTCTTCGTGTGATGAGTTGAGTTTTAAAGAACAAAGATAATTCCAAGTGCATCGTTTTCCTGCCAAATTTTCCATTATTGGAAGCAGTTTATTTATTGTTATTTTAAATGCTTCAAAAACATTAATTTTTCCGCAAAATTTGAATTTTCAAACAAAATTATTGCCATTTTTCACCATCTTTTCTTTTACATCAATATTCAGACCTTCTTTCGTAACTACTGCACCCAAAAATATAAACTCGTTTTAAAATGTATAACTTACAAACATATTAGTGCAATCCCCCCCCCCCCCCCAATATATGCAAACTCAAATATATGCAAAACCAATCATTGCGATGAAATATAACGATCAGTACGAAAAAGTAAAAAAATCATTTGCGTATTTCAGTTTTAAGGGGGGTGGCCCACTCACCCCAGTGGCCCACTTACCCGAACCAACCCTATATTCAAAAAATACTCCATGGATCCAACGAAGTAATAAGAATAAACTGTATTGTAATTCTGCAGATTCAAAAATCCATCTGTTTGCCTTTAATAATTGAACTAATTCCTAGGCCAGGATAATGGTAAACAAAGCTTGGGACAAACTTTGAAATGATGTACCTTGATCATTTAATCAATTAAATGAACTAAAACAATACTATCTTACACTCTTAAATGTGCATAATTCAGTAGTACAAATTGAACGTTTGAAATGTTCATGTAAAATTTTTAAAGAATTTAAACAAGGTTGATAAACAGATTGCGGCACAAAAAATAGTGACTTTTTGGTAATTCCAAAATTTTTATCAGAAAAAATAAATGAATGACAGCTTTAATTTGAAGGGAATAACGTCCGAAAAATTATTTCTAACAATTAAAAAAGCAAAGAAACTTTTTTGGTCAAACAATTTCTGAGTTATCCTTCGAGGACATAATATTGTCAAGATTTTGGAGAATCACACAAGAATCAAAATTGGACCAAAAGCTAACCAGCTTTTGCAATAATTTGAATTTTGATGTCTTGAACTCAAATTACGTCTGTCGCAATCACGAACTGCAATAGGGAGCTACTCGTTGGCTTTGTTGCTTCCAAAAATAGAATGACTGTTTTCAAAAATTCATAACAGGAGAACGGTAAATGATTAAAAAAAATTCTTGCAGAATATTCATGTGGTTGGACAGGAATCTTTTCTCCCAGAATTCCAAGTTTTAGTTTAAAAAAATTTCAACAGATGGCGCTGCAGATAGTAAGCCCCATAGATTTGCTTCGGTGTACTTGAGAAGGACATAACTCAATCTTGCCCTCCGCACTTCGAGCCTTTTTAGTCGAGTCGTCAGGACATTGGAATAGCGAACGAAAGGTTCCAGGATCAAAGCCCACGATTGGCATTCATTTTGTGCACCAGGTAAGTTTAAAAGTCAAAGAAGAAAAATGTCATTTCACATCACACTTTTTCGGAATTTTTAATTATTACAATTACTTTACGATATTTTCTTACTGTCTGCGTCTACTTGCAATCGCGTCTCAGTTAACAGACTTTTTAAAAAATTATTAGAGGAAATCGCTTACAGTTAAAAAAAGAGAAAAAAATCAGAAACCACCATATGCAAATCATTAAAATGCGCATCGGCAGATGTAGTTGAAATGTCAAGCATTGAAACCAGCAGGATCGGAAGGATAGAATAGAAGATGGGGTATTCCTTGGATCAAAGAATTTTTCTTGTATTGGAGTACCACCGATTGGGGGAAAGCATTACAGCAACAAGAAGAAGCTTTCAGAGCAAATTTCAGGTTAAGAATGCTCCGCATCCAAATACAATAAGAAAATTGTAGGAGAAGTTTAAACGAACCGGTAGTGTTGTTGATGCGAAAATAGGAAATGTTAGACGACATCGCTCAGCTACCACTGAAGCAAATGCAAATGTCATTCAGAAAGCTATTGACCGCTAGCCTAAAAAATCAGTCAGAAAAACTGCAGTCGCATGTCAATTGAACAAAACATCTGTGCACACTAGGGTGTCCCGCTCAAGTTATTCTGTCGTTCTTTTTATTCAAGGTTCTTGGGGAAGGTGACATGTTATTGGGACCTTCCCTCAAGTCAGATAGAAAGGGCCTTGCGAACCAGGGATCTGGTCTTCCCCCTGAAGACGTGAAAGTCCTTGGTTTGCCTTTTCATTTTTACTTGTTGTATATTTGTATATATATATATCTATAACCTTTGATTTTGAAAATCTCTTTACTAACATCCCCCTTTGTGAACTTTTTTCCACTGTGTCTGAGCTTTTTAGCTCTGTGAATGACACATAGTCTGTGGAGTTAGCGACAAAAACAGCCGAAATATTTCACTTCCGGATACCAGTGTGAAATTTGGTACAGAGCTTAGGTACATATATGAGAACAAAAAACCGCCGGGAGACACTTGATCAGGGGTCATGAACTCCCGTGATGACGTCATCAAGATGGCCGCTTTTGCAGGTAATACGTTCGTTTAATTGCTTAAAACTCCATCATAGTTTAAAATATTGCACAACTCAAATGTATCATCTGAAAGCTGTTTAAAAGAGCTATTTAGAAATATTTAATTTTTCTTTCTGAGGTCAAGGGACCACCTGTAATGACGTCATCAAAATGGCCGCTTTTACAGGTAAATACGTTTGTTTAACTCCCCCTAAAACTCCATCATAGATTTAAATATTTCAAAACTCAACTATATCATCTAAAAGCGCTTTAAAAGATCTATTTATAAAGATTTAATTTTTCTTCCTGAGGTCAAGGGCTCACCTGTGATGACGTCATCAAAATGGCCGCTTTTACGAGTAAATACGTTCGTTTAACTGCTTAAAACTCCATCATAGATTCAAATATTGCAAAACTCAAATATATCATCTGAAAGCTCTTTAAAAGAGCTATTTAGAAAGATTTAATTTTTCTTTCTGAGGTCAAGGTCCCACCTGTACTGACGTCATCAAAATGGCCACTTTTACAGGTAAATACGTTTGTTTAACTCCCCCTAAAACTCCATCATAGATTCAAATATTGCAAAACTCAAATATATCATCCAAAAGCTCTTTAAAAGAGCTATCTAGAAAGATTTAATTTTTCTTTCTAAGGTCAAGGGCCCACCTGTGATGACGTCATTTGAGGCCATTTTGATGACGTCATCACAGGTGGGACCTTGACCTCAGAAAGAAAAATTAAATCTTTCTAAATAGCTCTTTTAAAGAGCTTTCAGATGATATATTTAAGTTTTGCAATAATTGAATCTTTGATGGAGTTTTAGGGGGAGTTAAACAAACGTATTTACCTGTAAAAGCGGCCATTTTGATGACGTCATCACAGGTGGGCCCTTAAATTTAGAAAGAAAAATTAAATCTTTCTAAATAGCCCTTTTAAAGAGCTTTCAGATGATATATTTGAGTTTTGCAATAATTGAATATATGATGGAGTTTTAGGGGGAGTTAAACAAACGTATTTACCTGTAAAAGCGGCCACTTTGATGACGTCATCACAGGTGGGCCCTCGACCTTAGAAAGAAAAAATAAATCTTTCTAAATAGCTCTTTTAAAGAGTTTTCAGATGATGTATTTGAGTTTTGTAATATTTGAATCTATGATGGAGTTTTAAGCAGTTAAACGAACGTATTTACCTGCAAAAGCGACCATTTTGATGACGTCATCACAGGTGAACCCTTGACCTCAGAAAGAAAAATTATATCTTTATAAATAGATCTTTTAAAGTTCTTTCAGATGATATAGTTGAGTTTTGAAATATTTACATATATGATGGAGTTTTAGGGGGAGTTAAACAAACGTATTTACCTGTAAAAGCGGCCATTTTGATGACGTCATCACAGGTGGGCCCTTAAAATTAGAAAGAAAAATTAAATTTTTCTAGATAGCTCTTTTAAAGAGCTTTCAGATGATGTATTTGAGTTTTGCAATATTTGAATCTATGATGGAGTTTTAGGGGGAGTTAAACAAACGTATTTACCTGTAAAAGCGGCCACTTTGATGACGTCATCACAGGTGGGCCCTCGACCTTAGAAAGAAAAAATAAATCTTTCTAAATAGCTCTTTTAAAGAGTTTTCAGATGATGTATTTGAGTTTTGTAATATTTGAATCTATGATGGAGTTTTAAGCAGTTAAACGAACGTATTTACCTGCAAAAGCGACCATTTTGATGACGTCATCACAGGTGGGCCCTCGACCTTAGAAAGAAAAAATAAATCTTTATAAATAGATCTTTTAAAGTTCTTTCAGATGATATAGTTGAGTTTTGAAATATTTAAATATATGATGGAGTTTTAGGGGGAGTTAAACAAACGTATTTACCTGTAAAAGCGGCCACTTTGATGACGTCATCACAGGTGGGCCCTCGACCTTAGAAAGAAAAAATAAATCTTTCTAAATAGCTCTTTTAAAGAGTTTTCAGATGATGTATTTGAGTTTTGTAATATTTGAATCTATGATGGAGTTTAAAGCAGTTAAACGAACGTATTTACCTGCAAAAGCGACCATTTTGATGACGTCATCACAGGTGAACCCTTGACCTCAGAAAGAAAAATTATATCTTTCTAAATAGCTCTTTTAAAGAGCTTTCAGATGATATATTTGAGTTTTGCAATAATTGAATCTATGATGGAGTTTTAGGGGGAGTTAAACAAACGTATTTACCTGTAAAAGCGGCCATTTTGATGACATCATTACAGGTGGGGCCTTGACCTTAGAAAGAAAAATTAAATTTTTCTAGATAGCTCTTTTAAAGAGCTTTCAGATGATGTATTTGAGTTTTGCAATATTTGAATCTATGATGGAGTTTTAGGGGGAGTTAAACAAACGTATTTACCTGTAAAAGCGGCCACTTTGATGACGTCATCACAGGTGGGCCCTCGACCTTAGAAAGAAAAAATAAATCTTTCTAAATAGCTCTTTTAAAGAGTTTTCAGATGATGTATTTGAGTTTTGTAATATTTGAATCTATGATGGAGTTTTAAGCAGTTAAACGAATGTATTTACCTGCAAAAGCGACCATTTTGATGACGTCATCACAGGTGAACCCTTGACCTCAGAAAGAAAAATTATATCTTTACAAATAGATCTTTTAAAGTTCTTTCAGATGATATAGTTGAGTTTTGAAATATTTAAATATATGATTGAGTTTTAGGTGGAGTTAAACAAACGTATTTACCTGTAAAAGCGGCCATTTTGATGACGTCATTACAGGTGGGCCCTTGACCTCAGAAAGAAAAATTAATTTTTTCTAAATAGCTCTTTTAAACAGCTTTCAGATGATATATTTGAGTTTTGCAATATTTGAATCTATGATGGAGTTTTAAGGGGAGTTAAACAAACGTATTTACCTGTAAAAGCGGCCATTTTGATGACGTCATCACAGGTGGGCCTTTGACCTTAGAAAGAAAAAATTAAATTTTTTTAAATAGCTCTTTTAAAGAGCTTTCAGATGATATATTTGAGTTTTGCAATATTTGAATCTATGATGGAGTTTTAGGGGGAGTTAAACAAACGTATTCACCTGTAAAAGCGGCCATTTTGATGACGTCATTACAGGTGAGAACTTGACCTCAGAAAGAAAAATTAAATCTTTCTAAATAGCTCTTTTAAAGAGCTTTCAGATGATACATTTGAGTTTTGCAATATTTTAATCTATAATGGAGTTTTAGGCAGTTAAACGAACGTATTTACCTGTAAAAGCGGCCATTTTGATGACGTCATCACGGAATGACCTTGACCTCCGATCAAGTGTCTCCCGGCGTTTTTTTGTCCTCCTATGTGAATTTAAGCCCCGCATAAAATTTCAGACTGGTATCCGGAAGTGAAATATGTTTGCACTAACTCCACGGACTAACACTCGATTTGAATGAAAGCTTTTTTCTTAATCTGTTTAAATTTTGCATTTTCAATAATTTTTTTAAAAATGGTAATTCATGTTTTCAACAAATCAATGGTATTGCAATGGGAGCTAATTTTAGTTCAACCCTTGCCAACCTTTTTCTCTTGTTTTATGAAAGAAAATTTTCGATTGAAAACCCCTCCTCTACACCTCTCTGTTGTAGGTACATTGATGATCTTCTATGCATTAATTTTTCCAATTTCTCTGAGCTCAGCAAAAATATTTATCATAACTCCTTAACGCTTAAAAAAACCAGTCAAAATCAAAAGTTTTTTAATTTCCTGGACATTAACATAGAAATTGGCTCCTTCTGTTACACTACGATTTACAATAAAAGACGTGAATTACAATTCAAAGTCAATAGCCTACAAGATTATAATTCCTGCCTTAGCAAAAAAGTTTTCATTGGCATCATTATTTCACAAGCCTTGCGAATTAAAAGAATTTGTAATACTGAAACTGCTTGAATTTTAGAATTTTCTCTTCTTAAAAATAAACTATTTGACAACAATTTTCCAAAAAATCTAATTAAAAATGTTTGCTCAAGTATAACCTTCAATAACGACTTTGCTTCACTGTAACTGTTTAACTGTTCAATCGTATGAAATCGCTGGAAGAAACCATTTCAGGATTGCAGGGATGGATATTTTTTGAGCACGTATAAATGGAGACCGGAACGTACTAGGATTTGTTTTTTGGACACGGATTTACCCTATATTTTTATTTTGACAACTGGACTGCCTCCTGATTTGTTGGATATGATTTTGGATTTTGTCGCGCGGAACTTCAGGTGAGATGTTTTTATTTTCACAGCAGGACCGTACTGTGGGTGGCCGGTTTTTGGGAATTTTATTCCTAATCGGTCGAGGCGAAACCCCTGCTTTTAGTTTTAGGTTTTTGTTCTAATGTACGGTTTGCAGGCTCACATTGGTGCTTTTTTGCCCAATGAAGATCTGTAGACTGCATATTTCGAACTAAAACATCCTCTCTATAGTTTATTTTTAAATTTTTTGGTCTTTCGACCACTCTTGAATCCCCCACGGCTGATGAGCTCTGGATTCAACCTGTCTCCTTTCACTTCTCCTAATGTGCCATTTTCTATTTCATTATTATTATTTTTTATTTGTTTTATTATATATATATATATATATATATATATATATATATATATATATATATATATATATATATATATATATATATATATATATATATATATATATATATATATATATATATATATATATATATATATATATATACAGGGTGTCCACTCCAATCGTGGACCAATAGCTAATTTCTAAACCGTTAGAGATAAGCATATAGTTTATTTAGGAAAAAATCTCCAAATTATGAAAGGAATTTTGGGTCTATTCACTGTTTTTCAAAAAATCAAGTTTTGAAAGAGTTACGAAATTTAAATTTTTATACAGCCCCCCAGTCCTATCAATCATATTTAGTAAAACATTCTTGACACTGTAACGTTTAAAACTAAAAAAAAATCACTCTTCTACCACAAAAATTGACCGAGTTATGACGTTTTGAAAAATCAAGATTTTGCATTATTTCATGACGTCATCCAGAGATCGCTTCAGGGACCGTATGCGAAATCCTTCAGAATCTTGATTTTTCAAAACGTCATAACTCGGTCAATTTTTGTGGTAGAAGAGTGATTTTTTTTTAGTTTTAAACGTTACAGTGTCAAGAATGTTTTACTAAATATGATTGATAGGACTGAGGGGCTGTATAAAAATTTAAATTTCGTAACTCTTTCAAAATTTGATTTTTTGAAAAACAGTGAATGGACCCAAAATTCCTTTCATAATTTGGATATTTTTTCCTAAATAAACTATATGCTTATCTCTAACGGTTTAGAAATTAGCTATTGGTCCACGATTGGAGTGGACACCCTGTATATATATATATATATATATTTACTAGCAGTACACTCACGGCAATGCCCGTGCATTTAAATGGGAAGGAAGTCACCTGAATAAATTTAAATTCACTCCAACCCTCTGAAGTAAAATTATTATAGTTGAAGAGGTATAGTAATTGGCCACTTTAGCGGGAAAAAATATATGCAGTGTTTTGGCTCTCATGAAAAGTGCCAATTTTTCACATTCGTAATTTTAGCATGGTGCCGACGATATACATATATATGTATGTATGTATGTTTTTTGCATGTAAGGCTTTGTAAACACCCCCGAAATCTGTAATAACTGTAACTGTAATGAATGAAACGCTCCATCTCACTTTTTACGGTAAGTCACCAACAACCTTCTAATAAATAAAAAGCCAAAATGTGAATTTTTAAGTAACGCTACTCCGGCAGAGTACACAATACACACCTTTCAAAACTCTTTTATCAATTTTGCAGTTTCTTTGTCACAAATATTAAAATCTGCCTGGAGTCAGCTTTTCTTCTTCTACTCCTTTGTTTCTTGGAAATAAAAATCGATTCTTCGACAAAAGTATAAAGCAAAAATAAAACTCACGCCATCTACAAGCATCTTTTTAATTTAATAAATTTCCTCTAATCATGAAATAGAATGTATTTGAAAAACGCTATTTAATGGTATTTGAGACATTGGAGGCAGCATTATTTATTAGAATGGTGCAACTTCTAAATTAAAACCTTTTGAATTATTGAATATCTTTCTCAAAGAACTTTACCTCCGATTAATGGGAAACATCGATATTTTCTTTATCTTGATACGTCGAAGAATTTGCTTACAAAGCCCTTTCTGACAGAAACAGATTTTCTAAAAAAAAGAGAGCTGGGAAAGCGATGGAAAAGATCTTTTTGCTTTTGGGTTTCGAAATATCACTTACTTAGAAAAGAAAAAAAAATCTTCATAAACGTTGAGATTTTTCTGTAAAATTTAATTTAAAATTAGATTCTTTCGGCTTTGTTTAATTCAGTCGAAAGCAGCTTGTATCTCTGAGAGAGATGAAAATGTTAAATGCTGACGTTACATTTTGTTTATTTATTTTTCTGCTTTATGAGTTCTTGATTTTACTTATTTATTTTTCTGCTTTATGAGTTCTTGATTTTACTTATTTATTTTTCTTATTTATTTATTTTCATTTTATTATTTGTTTTTATTTTTAGGAGAAAGTTGGAGAAAACCAAGTTCTTTTTTTCCCCCTTCTTCAGCTCTTACAAAAAAAAAGCAAATTTCTGTTTTAATGACATAATATTCCTTTTTACTGTTTTTTTTTCAAATAAACAACCCTTTAGGGGAGGGGTGTGAAATTACTTTTAGAAGTAAACAATTGGCAGTTACTTCCGCTCTTGTCGAAAAATCGGATATATCTACCTATAACGAAAAAAAAAATGTCATTTTATTACTGAAACGTTCATATTTGTAACAATGAATAAGTTGTGGAATGGGGAGGGGGGCACAGTGAAATACTTCACATAACTTACATTTTTCAAAACGAATAAACTGGAAATTTGTGCAAAAAATTACAGACACTGCGGAAAGATCATGATATTCCGGCACAAATTCGAACTTTCCTTTAATGACGACACAATGTTACAAAAAATACATTAAATAAATTTACAAATGTGCACAATAAAGTCGTTAACAATTGTTAAAACATCCATAGTAATCAAGCAAAGATCATAAAACTCCATGGACACAATGGTAGAACACGTATAGGGGAGACCGGGGCAGATTTTCACGCTTTTTTTTAATTATTTTTATATTTTTTATTTATTCACCTAAGTTTGAAAAAACTGTACTACACCACTCAGAGAAACTTTGGTTACAAAGCGGAATTACTTACATCAATTAATAAGGCTTTGTTTTACAGAAAAATAGTTTTAAATGTCGTTATGTCACGTGTGAAAATGTGCCCCGTGACCGGGGCAAGTTTTCGCATTCACTTATGTCTACATAATTTAGGAAATCAAACAAAATATTTTCAAGGGGTTATTTATTGATTTTTAGCAAATATACATAAAAAATAACTCATCACCAACTTGGCTACTTAATAAATTTTAATACATGTAGGACTGTTAAAAACATTAACCGTCATTGTCACTCACAATTAATGCATACAAAGAACATAGGGTTTCCTTTAAAGCAAGACTCGTGGGCCCAACTTTTGCAACCAGTGCACTTTATCCATATCTCTTTAGCCTTAGATTTACAGCACAATTCTAAGCAGTGAATGCAAACACAGTCTTCTTCCTCTTCTTCGGGCTTTATTTTCTTCGGGCTTGTTAGGTTTTCCAATTTGTCTCTTAAATAAACTCTTTTTCACATTTTTCTTATCATTCTTTTCATTCTCATTTTTCATTTGTTTTCTCTGCGTAGCTTATTGCTGCTCCAGTCTAAGCTGCTCTTTGACCGGAGTGTCGGTCAAGATGGCCGACTTTCTCTTCTTTCTTCCTTTGCCGGTCTGTTTTCTCGAACCCGCTTCTTCCAGAGGTCTCACTTCTTCTGGGGTGGGACAACCTACGTTTGGCTGTGTTAGAACGTCAGATGGACCTGAAGCAGTAGATGGTCCCGGTGAGACAATTTCAGTAGTTGTAGAACATGACGAACCAGGAGGCGCACTTGATGGGCCAGGAGTCTCACTTAATGAGGCAGGAGCACAGAACTGTCTGGGAGTTTCAGTTACCTTTTCAGAGGTTGACTTTCTACAATAATTTGCCAAAGTTCTGTCGCACAATCCGAACTCTGCCGCAGTAGTTGTAGAACATGACGAACCAGGAGGCGCACTTGATGAGCCAGGAGTCTCACTCAAGAGGCAGGAGCACAGAACTGTCTGGGAGTTTCAGTTACCTTTTCAGAGGTTGACTTTCTACAATAATTTGCCAAAGTTCTGTCGCACAATCCGAACTCTGCCGCAGTAGTTGTAGAACATGACGAACCAGGAGGCGCACTTGATGGGCCAGGAGTCTCACTTAATGAGGCAGGAGCACAGAACTGTCTGGGAGTTTCAGTTACCTTTTCAGAGGTTGACTTTCTACAATAATTTGCCAAAGTTCTGTCGCACAATCCGAACTCTGCCGCAGTAGTTGTAGAACATGACGAACCAGGAGGCGCACTTGATGAGCCAGGAGTCTCACTTAATGAGGCAGGAGCACAGAACTGTCTGGGAGTTTCAGTTACCTTTTCAGAGGTTGACTTTCTACAATAATTTGCCAAAGTTCTGTCGCACAATCCGAACTCTGCCGCAGTAGTTGTAGAACATGCCGAACCAGGAGGCGCACTTGATGGGCCAGGAATCTCACTTAATGAGGCAGGAGCACAGAACTGTCTGGGAGTTTCAGTTACCTTTTCAGAGGTTGACTTTCTACAATAATTTGCCAAAGTTCTGTCGCACAATCCGAACTCTGCCGCAGTAGTTGTAGAACATGCCGAACCAGGAGGCGCACTTGATGGGCCAGGAATCTCACTTAATGAGGCAGGAGCACAGAACTGTCTGGGAGTTTCAGTTACCTTTTCAGAGGTTGACTTTCTACAATAATTTGCCAAAGTTCTGTCGCACAATCCGAACTCTGCCGCTACACTTTGCATACCTTTTCCTTCTTATACTTTGTTGACAGCTTCTACCACTCTATGGTGTACTTGCCTCTTTCAGACTTCTTTTTGTAGTGTCGTACCATGACAAATCTGAAAACCCAACACACAGATCAATATCAAGTTATAATAATCAAGCCCTTCTGTGAACATATCAGTTTAATACTATTTTATAAACACTTAGGCCTATTTTGTTTTAACATGCATCTCTCCTGAATAATTGAGATTGTGCTTTATTTTTTGCCTGTTTTTTGTTTAAGAATATAAGCTGTCAAATAAGAAGCTTACCTTTTCATGTGTATACAACCCTACACTGCATGATTTTTTATTTTTCGTAGAAAAAAATATATGTGTTTGTCAATGTAATAAGAAAACATGGAAAAATATTTTTAAAATTTAACTCTAAATTTTCACCCCTTTCAAATTAAAAATAGTTTTGCTTCCAAATGGCTACACCATGCATTCAACAGATAAAAATGATTGTAAATGATAGTCTTGAAATTAATTCTTTTTTGTAAAAATATAGAGGAATTGAACATTTGGTGCACTGTACTCTTGTAATCCTTTACATTTTGACATTTTACATTATTTTTTATATGTACTTGTATTTTCCGATGATCAATTCTGTCAAATCTGATATCTTTTGGAGGCTCTCTCGCGCAAGCTTTCTTTCTTTTCTCTTTTTTTTTTGTTTGTAACCAGTTCCTCTGTAGCTAATGGTCTCTTTTTAATACGCTTTTATTAATTTCACATGTGGGTTTGTTTGTATGTAAGTATGTATGTATGTATGCATGTAACCCTGAATAAAAGATAAAATTTACGTTCTTTGCAAATATAAAAGTAGTATATTTAATATTTTTTTTAATACTAAAGGCTAAACTGTATTGCATATTGATGTATTATAAGTACATGTAAACTTAAGTACGGATATTCAGTAGTTTTGAAAATCAGAGGGAAACCCGTGATGATCACAGCGCATTCCAATGTAAAAGCGTATTTTTTAATTTTTTTTTTCAAAACTATATTTTAAAGTTATTAATGACTTTACTTGTCCGTGTAAGCACAACGTTTGTGCTAACTGAAATCTAAAATGAACACGTTTTAAAGGCTTTTCCCTATTGATTTTTTGTTTGTTCACTCTGTTGAACATCAACTAAGCATTGATAATTGCGAGGTCTTATAAACGGTAGAACAGCCGAAAGTACCACTTTTGGGTCCGCATGATTATATTATACCTTCCAAAAATAGAAAGAAGCTAGCGCAAAACATAAACAAAGCCCATACTTCATGAACTATAGAGATGAATCGAAGTGTTCTCTGGATGCTTACTGCATAATGTTGCCAAATGGCTACAGACGTGTATTATGTCCTTGATTTTTTCCAAATAATTATTTTGATGTAAAACGCATCTTAAACGAAAGATAAATGTTTATTTTATTCATGTTATTTTTTTAAAAGACGAAGAAAAATAGTTCATTGTAAAAAATAATTTCAAAACATGGTAGTTTGAGTGATTTTAAAAGCTATCCATATGGATCCATTTAAGAGCATGTGCTGCCATGTATGGAGGATAAATGGTGATAATTGCTTTAAATATACCCAATACTTGCTTTTTATGCATTGAGTTGCCTTATGACTACATTCTGCTATTCATAAGAAGGACAAATTGTCCATGTAGCCAATATGCAACACCATGAAGTGTAGGGTTAACTATTTATGCTTCATTTAAAAGTTAATAATATAACAAACATCGACAAATAGTAGCGATCGAAATAGGCTGGGCATATTTTCGATGAAGCGGAGCACGTTTTCGATGCGAAAATATGCCCCGCTTGGTGTTCAAAAACGTGCCCCGTCACCATGATTTTCCTTTAACTTCACGCAGACGGTCAAAAAAGAATTTTATGGACCAACTATCACATCACTGGCAGCTCCTAAATGTGCTCTTTCGCAATATTACAACAGACAAAAACTTAAGACGTTATGTTTGTTTTTAGTTTAAATGAGGTCATCAAAATTTACTTAACTGTATAAAAACAAGTGAATTTGACGCTACGCAGTAATGTGAACAGCCATCCAACTGAAACTCTCGTAGTTGTTGTCTAGTGGCACTGCCTTTCAATTAGTTTGTTCGGTGCTTCGCTTTACCTGTTCGCTAAAGAGTAAAAGTCAAAGTATATATAGATATATATCGATACATATACACTGCTCGACATTGAAAATGCAACACCAAGAAGGAGTGGTCAGAAATTCATGCAAATTTTACCGTAGACGCACGTCACTGAGTTATGCAAATGATATGAAATGCGCAGCTCTCCGACGCACGTGAAGTAAGATATAAGCGAATGAAGTTGAAAAGTGGGCTATGTTCATGTTGGTTTTTCTGCCAGACTAATTATCGGAGAAATTTGGTTTTTGTCTCGAAGGATACGTGTGATAGGAGGAAATGCCACGCCGTCCTCAACGAAGACACTTCGAGCATATAGACGACTTTACAAGGGGTATGGTGATCGGACTGAGAAGAGGAGGTTGGTCCATACGTCAAATTGCAGCTGATACCCACATGGATGCAAGCACTGTGCATCGGCTGTGTCGGAGATGGTTGGAAAGAGGAAATGTAGCCACATTGAGGGGTGCAGTTGCAGCCAGAGTGACGTCAGACCGCTTGGATCGACGGATTCACCGACAAGCTGTGGCGGACCCGCAAGTCACTTGTACGTCGATTCTGCAGCACGTGCAAGGTATCCTGGATGTTCCTGTGTCGACCAGAACCATTTCCCGTCGACTGGTTGCACGTGGCCTGCAATCACGGCGCCCGCTAAGAAGACTGCCATTGATCTCACAGCACAGACTCCAACGTTTGGAATGGTGCCGGACCAGAGCGACGTGGATGGCAGAATGGCAAACCGTAGTGTTCTCAGAGGAATCCCGCTTCTGTTTGTCCAGCGATAGTCATCGCATACGTGTGTGGCGTCGACGTGGAGAAAGATCGAATCCGGCAGTAACTGTGGAACGCCCCACAGCGCGACAGCGTGGCATAATGGTTTGGGGCGCTATTGCATACAATTCCGTATCACTTCTAGTTCGTATTCGGGGCACAATGACGGCCCAATGATATGTAGATAATGTACTGCGGCCGGTGGCAATCCCCTACCTTCAGGGTCTGCCAAATGCAATTTTTCAACAGGATAACGCCCGGCCTTACAGTGCTCGAATCAGCCAACATGCTCTACGAGGTGTACAGATGCTTTCCTGGCCACCATACTCTCCTGACTTGTCACCAATCGAACATGTGTGGGACGTGATTGGACGCCGTTTGCAGAACCTGTCACTGCCTCGTTCAGAGGACGAACTGTGGCAAATGGTTGAAAGGGAATGGAGTGCCATCCCTCAGGACACCATCCGCAGGCTTATTGACTCCATGCCTAGACGTGTTTCTTCGTGCATCGCTGTCCGCGGTGGTCCTACTTCTTACTGAGCCGACGCCGTCCACGCTCTAAATGTTGCTTATTTATTTTGAAATAAATATCACTTATTGTTCCATGCTGTCTCTGTCTTCTTACCAAATTTCATCAATTTCTGACCACTCCTTCTTGGTGTTGCATTTTCAATGTCGAGCAGTGTATATATATATATATATATATATATATATATATATATATTCGCGGTACTGAAAAAAATTAGTCACAAAATATTTCAACATGTGGCGCTGGACGCTAGATTAATTAAAGCAACGCGAGTTCATATAAATGGTGTAACGAAAGGCTGGGAGCGATTATTTCCGGCGTTAAAAAGTAAAAGGAAGTATTGGGGTAAAGTGAAATAGCGGGGCAAAATGAACCAGTAAAGTATTTTCACAGTTTGTTGCACTACCTATCTAGCAATGATTTAACTAAGTTCCTAGATATATAGTTGATTCCTGTCAAAAAATAAGTAGCTCCAAAGACCTCCGAAAAAAATATCCAAGCCATTTTCAAAATTTGATACCTTTGTTGTAATATTCGTGGTTTTTCAAAACTATTTCTCGATATGAAAAAATGATAAACTTTTTGAAACTATCATTTAAACTATTAATTGTAATCTACTAATGTCCAGTGCAGTCCTTATTTAGTTTATACTAGACATTTTTTTAATTTTAAATGGTTAATGTAATTTTTCAAGTACAAGCGGGGCAGAGTGGCTATGGCAAAGTGAAATAGTTAATTTCGTTTACTCATGCATTCATTTTTTAAATCCAATACGTATTTCTTCATTTAGTAATTTATTCGCATTATTTAGTTTATTAATTTATTTATTCACTCATTCATTCACTTATTTTATTATTCATTCTCTATTTTTTCACTCATTTATTTTTTCTCACATATTAATTAATTCATTTATTTTTTCTAATTACGTATTCGTTTATTTTTCATTAATAATTATCTTTTTTGTTTATTTACGAATTTATTTGATAAAAATTACTATTAATCGTCGAATAGCAAATTTTTCCCAACAAAATATTTTATTTTTCACTTCGCACCATGATTATTTGAGGTTAAAAATTTCGTATAGTTTTTCGCTGGAATTTCACTGTGTAGACCAGAGTCCTGGGCAGTAAGTAGAGGCTTTCAAAAACGGTATTTGTAGGACTGTGGTCTAAACTGTAAAATTCAAATACCAAAGACCCTTGTTCAGTTGTATAGTTTAATTAAACCTCATTCTACATTTCAACACCAGAAATGATCGCTAAAGCCTTCCCAATACTGTTCATAGGTACTTGTATTGCAATTACAGCGTGCAGCGCATTTTTCGGCACACTTTGTAACTGCTTTTTTGAATTATACACATAATTCATACGGTTTTCACAAAAAAATATGCCGTTTGTTTCATTCCAGCATCGTTATTTCTCTTCGAGTTACTTAATTTTGAAATTAGGGAGCGCTCTGCCCTGTAGATAAACTAGAATACTAGGTTTGGCAATACGGATTGAAACATTTTAAGGATGAGTGGGAGGGGTGGGGATAACCCAAACCGACTCCTTTGTGCGTGCCAAGGACACACGTATTTGAGATAGCATTATTGGTGTATAATGTTTGGGATGATTACGTGCATCCCGAAATCGAATATTTTTGCTTTCTTAACCATTTGCGAACCATATTGCCTGTGTCATAAATGACGCTCAAATTCAGATTTATACAAATACAAATACAAATACAAATACAAATACAAATGTGGCGACCAGCAGCAGGCTCAGGGCCCAACTTGGCTGGTCCTAGTCAAATTAAAGACCCCAATGAAGATCAATGGCCCTCTTAAAGCCATCTACTCCATTGCTCTTTACCGCCTCTTCCGGTAAGCTGTTCCAAGTTCCCACTACCCTGCTAAAATAGTAATTTTTTCGAATTTCCAGGTTCGCCTGAGGTTTAAACAGCTTAAAACAATGACCCCTTGTCCTGCTTTCCTTGCAAAAATCCAACCCTGCAACATCATTCATTTTAATAAATTTAAATAACTGAATCATGTCCCCTCTGGTTCTCCGTTGCTCAAGACTATACATATTAAGCATTCTAAGTCTGGAATCATAGTCTAAATTAGAAAGTCCATTCACTAACCTTGTAGCCCTCCTTTGTACCCTTTCCAATAAATTAATGTCTTTCTTCAGATAAGGAGACCAAAACTGAACAGCATATTCCAAATGAGGTCTTACCAAACTTCTATATAGAGGCAGAAGAACCTTCTTAGATTTGTTTGAAATAGATCTATTAATAAACCCAAGCATCCTATTGGCTTTGTTACTAGCTATGCTGCACTGTTGACTGGACTTACTTGAAAGACTTACTTGAAAGAGAACTTGTGTGAGAATTCATTTCACTTGTAGATATCCTAATTACGAACATTCCACACTTTTTGCACATTTGAAATAAGAATTTCATCATAGTTATGCTGCTCAAAAGGATTTGTGAAACTGACAAAATGTTTCGAAGACTAGACAAATGATGAGTTTGGATTCCTCTGGAAACTTCCTCTCAGAGTGAAAAGCACCGAACGCGCAGTTTTAATAGTCGCCACAAACTACAATCACAATAAATTTACTTATTCAAATATCATGTATTCTTTTTTCAGCTACCAGTTTTTAAGTTCGTAGCTGTGTTTTATTAAAGAAATCAAAAGCTTTTCGTTGATAAAAGCTGACACCTTTGTTGAGTTAAACAAAGCTAGCACATTTGTCGCCGGCTGCCATGTGACATCAGGAATATATGCATACGATACAATGAGTAAAATACGTAGTTCTCTGTTTGCAATTTTACCGTGATAATATTATTGATAGCATCAACGTGAAGTCTGTCGAAACTTCCGCAATTGAAATCAAAGCTGTAGAACTTCGCTAGAAGGCAGTGCGGTCAGATCACTGGGTTCGTTTCCTCGGCGTTTAGTAGATGCGAGATATCGCTTTGGCTTAGTTCTTCGTTGATGTCAATCTACAGCAATTTTTAAAAAAATTTTGAAAGAGCTTGGACAAGTTTTAATGAAGTCGTTAAAGTGGAAGGTTACGGGAAAGGAGCTTTGTTTTATTTCATAGCAGGCTAGTGCAAAAGTGTACGGATCATGCGAAGAAAACGTTTCGCTTTTCAAAGCTCCCGAAGATGCGGCAAAACTTATGAAATGGAACTCTTTAATTCCCTCTTAAAATTTCAATGGTGTAGTTTGCCCCATCCCCCTTTCTCGACACTCCTGTAGCTATTACAATAAATTACTAGAACCCCTGATTTATCGAAATGACCGATAGCTTTTCTACATAGCGGATCTAAAGCATTGATTTAGCCATGGTTGTCCACCCAAGAGTGATTTTGAAATCAGATAAATTAGAATACTAGGTTTAGCAATACGGATCAAAACATTTGGAGGAGCAGTGGCCAAATCTGCACCTTATGCGTGCCAAGGACACATGCGTTTTGAGAGTGATTATTGGTGCATAATATTTGGGATGATTACGTGCATCCCGAAATAGAATATTTTTGCTTTGTTAACCAATTACAAACCATGTTGTCTGACATAAATGACACTAAGATTTAATTTAAACAGAGATTGTGGATGTGTAAGAATTCAGATTATATGAAGATATGTTAATTATGCAAACATTACACGCATTTTGCACATTTGAAAAATTTATTTCAATGTAATTATGTTGTTGATAAGGGTTTGTGAAACTGACAAAATATTTCTAAGACTAGAGGGAAATGATGAGTTTTGATATTAATCAGGAAACTCCCTCTCAAAAGAGAAAAGCACCTAACGGCTTAATTTTAATAGTTGCAACAAACTACAATCACAATAAATTTATTTAATCAAATGTCATGTATTGGTTTAACAACTACCGGTTTTTAGTTTCATAGCTGTATTTGATATAAGAAAGCAAAAAATCTTCAAAAAAACATTGCCATCTTGAAGGTGTTAAAAAAGGCAGTACGGTAGTTACCGGCTATGAAACTCAATCTGAGTTAAATGCTTATGATGCAATGAAAAATTATAACATCGCTTTCAATGCGGTTTCACCTTGAAAATAGCATCAATGTTTTTTTAGCCATGTGCCGTCCGCCGCAAATTTCTCCTGCCGATCTTGAGGTCAAAGCTTCAGAACTCCACTAGAGGGCAGTGCGGGTAGATCCTAGGTTAGTTTTCTAGGAGTTTAGTACATGCTGGATGTCGCTTTTATTTAGTTCTGCGTTGATGTTGTTCGACCGCAGTTCATAAAATTTTTTTGAAGCTACTTTGACAGGTTTTGATGAAGTAGTTGAAGTGGAAGGTTAAGGGGAAAAAACTTTGTCTTATTTCTTAGCAGGGTGGTGCAAAAGTGGGTACGGATCATGCGAAGAAAACGTTTCGATTTTCAAAACTCCCGAAGTTGCGGCAAAACTTCTGAAATGAAAGTCTTCACAATTCCGTCTTAAAATTTCAATGGTGAAGTTTGCCTCATGCACCCGCCCCCCTTCCATTTCTCGACAACCCTGTAGCTATTACAATAAATTGCTAGAATCGCTGATTTACCGAAATGACAGATAGCTGTTCTATATAGTAGCGGATCTAAAACGCAAATTTTGCCATGGTTGTCCACCCAAGAGTGATAACTCCCCCGCCCCACCGGTATTTTGAAAGATTTTGCTTAAAATGCTACCCGCTTGTTCTTTTTTTTTTTTTTTTTTCTTTTTTCTTTTTTCTTTTTTTTTTTTTGGCACAAAACGGAGCAATGCAAAAGGAAAAAAAACTCAACCCGACTAACAATGAGACTGAAATATTTTTAAACACACAAAATGTCGCAAATGTAATTTGCACCATGCTCCCCTATCCCCTCCCATCGTCATCGTTATTTTAATTTCAGCTGTAATACATAGAAAAAGTTGCTGGAATATTGACAATGGCTTTTCTTTACTGCAAATAATACGCAGATGGTTAAGCTATGCGGGCCTCCAAGAACAATGGATTAACCTCCTTCCAATTTTTAGGGGTAACCCCTGCCAGAAATGCGATTCCTGATATTAAAAAAATCCAAGAACCTTCGGAAAATTTTCAGTAGCATAAAATATTCCATGACTCCCTCCCCCTATGGACATCCCTGAGTTAGTAATTATAACTAGAATAAACTGCAGGGGGGGGGGAATCGTGATTGCAAATGGCAATTCAATGTTGTAGATCTTAAAATTCAGATGATTTATGCACTGGTGACCCCCCCCCCCCAAGTGCGACAGCACCCCCCTGACGATTTACTGCCCCCCCCCAAATACCTCCGGGTAATTTAACTAAATTCCTTTTGAAACTTTTGAATCTTTTTCTGTAAAAATTTCAATGCCTTAGTCTCCACAAAAATGCATGACCCCTCCCCCCTTCCCAGGTCAGTACACCTCTTTAGCTATTATTATTAGAATATATTCCTGGAATATTGCAACAAAATACCAATATAGTTGCTTTATGTCTATCCCCCCCCCCCCCCATCGTCCTACAATGTTACACAGCTTATTTCCAAGGAAACTGCGCTCACAAGCATGGAAAAACAGATGAAGAACTAACAGTGATGATCTTTTTTTTTTTTTTTTTCTCTTACACCCAGGTGGTCCTTCATTGTGAAAAATTGCTTAAACTTTAGAAAAATTGACCCAAAACCGGCCTGTGGAACATCAGGTAGTAAAAATTTGCAAATAAAAAAGTGTTACCGTAAATCAGGGTTACTTGGACCCACAAGAGGGCTACTTGAGCCCACAGTAAAATGATAAAATCTGGGTTTGGTACTAGCGTTAGAGATTGCAGAGGGCTTCTACCTAGTGGAGAAACGAGGAACTACGTGCAAGTCTTCAACTAGTAGGTACCAAACCTAGATTTTATCATTTTATTGTAGTGGGCTCAAGTAACCCCCTAGGGTCCAAGTAACCCTGATTTACGGTACATTGCCCTTTAAAACAAAACAAAAACTACGTATCTTGTTATTCCAAGGCATTTAGGAGCTATAAGCCTCTGAAAATTGAAACTTCATGCAAGATTTTTTTTTTTTTTTTTTTGCATAAGTTAAAGCAATTTTGAGCATAAATAAACTCTTTTTGTGCAAGAACTCTGAAAATATGTATCATTAAATATATAATTCAATACATATCTTAAGATGGCTATAACTTGTTTGTGATGTTGAAACATCTGAAACAGTTGTACTTAAAACGTTTTTTTAATTTTTCTGTTATCAGTTTTCTTTTGATTTGTAATGGATGAACAACTTGACATTATGAAGTTAAACTCTAACAAATAATCAATTAACAAAAATCCCTTTTATTTGTAGCTGTTTGAAAAATGATGTAGAAATTTCGAGTTGTTGTAAATAATGTTGTAATTTCATTCAAATGTAAGTGTAAAATTAGAAATTTGTTAGCGACATGCAATTGCAGTTTACAACCTATATTAACTGATGCATGCACATTTGGACCATTAGTTTAGTAGTTAGGCGAAACGTAATGCTTCGGAAAAAATGAGGAATTAAAACACCGCTGTTATTATGACATAAGAGTCAAATTCAATAGTTTTTATCCTTTTTATAAACTAGGAATTGCGAATTTGAATTCATGCTTTCATCATCGGGAAACAGTAATAATAAAAAATAATAATTTAAAAAAAGAAATTTTTCTGATGGTTCAACTGCTCAATGTAAGCACCAAAAGCTTTTAGTAAATTTATGTCACCATGAGCAAGATTTCGAAATGCAAGCTGAGTGGTACTTTTCAGTTCCATATTTCGTAGGAAACGACAGATTGATGGGATTTTTCTAGAATCATCAAAAGGTTAGACTTCAGAAATTGTATAAAATTACGGGATTCAGCTAAGAAAAAGCTGGGGTATTGCTGAAAAATTTCAGAAAATCCCAACTCCACTTGATTTGCAATACACCTCCAACTCGGCTATTTCGATCCATGGACAGCTATTTCGAGCTTATTGTGCTTTCATCAGCATGGAAAACGAATGTAGTCGAGCTGGAGGCAAAAACCCTCTTATAAAGCAAAGAGAGCCAACAAAAACTGGTAGCTAATGTAAAATTAGAATACCAGCGAGCGACCGCATTTGGTACGGTACAACTCGACCTCGAGTTTGCCTCCAACTCGACTACTTTCGTATTCCATGCTGATGAGGACACAATAAGCTCGAAACAGCTGTCCATGGATCGAAATAGCCGAGTTGGCGGTGTATTGCAAGTTTCTGCCTTAGCCCTGGCTTAGAGGCGGTTACTCACTGCTTTATCCACTTGATGTGTTTAGGTATTGCTTAATAATTTTATTCAAATCAAAATATTAGAGAAAAAAAAAGAATTCCTGTGCTACCAACGCAAATGTTACACAATTTTGTACTTGCCTGACACTCAGTTTAGTGCTGAATGCTTGTTTAGCAATTTTGGGGGAAAATTCACGGTGTCAATGAAGAAAATATTGTTAAAAATTGGGATGCACTGAAGCTCAAAGAGAAGACTATGTTCAATGTGCAAATGGTAAAGCAAAGTGAATGGGGAAGTAGTTCAACTGAAAACTTACAATAATAAGGATTAATTCTCAGGCCAACATTTCCATCCCTAACGACTTGGTTTATGTCTTGAAACAGCGACGGCCTGACATGGGTCCAAAGATAAATAATTTTTTTAGTAAAAAATTATGTTTTTTTTAAATATTATTTAAAAACAACAATTTATTGAAAGCTGTTTGTTGTGTTTTGAAAATATATTTTAATTAAATTTGGATTTTATTTTAATGAAGTGGTATTTTATTTGGTAATTATCCAGTCTACTAAACCTGTTTTAAGTTATATGCACGGGTTATTATTGTATTACTTTGAAGGCTTATATCTCTTTAATGCCTTGGAATAACAAGACAGCTTTTGTTTCATTGTAAAGGGCAATGTAATACCTTCTTATTAAATGCATTTGCTAATTTTACTATATGTATCACAGGCCGTTTTTGGGGAGTGAAAAAAGCCATTTTCATTTTTTCTCAAGTTTAAGCATTTTTTCTACATTGAAGGACTACCGGTATAATCTTATTTTTTTCTGTGCTGTATCTATAACTGGGTGCAAGAGAAAAAGAATTAGATCCACACTGTTTGGCCTTCGTACGTTTTTTAATGCTTGAAATGATGAAAAGGTTACTTTTTAACCGCGATTTGACCCCAGAAAATTTCTATTTAGACTTAACTTCAATCGTTTTTTTATGCACAAATTAATTTTCATTCTTCCCGCTTTAAAGTAAGCCATGTTTAATATTTCTATCAATTTAAATAAAATTACCAGAGCTCTTTAAAAAATGACCAAAAATCCCGAATTTTACTCATTGGCAGAACAAAAAAAATGGCTATAGCTCGAAAATAAAATTTTTTCGAGAAAAAAATAAAATACATAGTTTAGGAATACAGAACATTAGTACATTTAACCTACCAAATTTGATCAAAATGAAAAAATGGTAAGACACGGCCCATTTGTTGATTTTATATGGAATGACCCTATGGAAATAAGATTTGTCAAAGGGCAATCTGTCAGTGATGACTGTTTTAAACATTTGCGGCGAAAACTTATTTGAATTTTTTGAGAGGCATTGCTTGGAGATTTTTGACTTATTATCGGCAACCCACTGAAGCACGGTAAACCAGTTACCGCTCGGGCCGATTGCAAAGAGCGAAAAATTCACCTGCACTGTGACGTCACCGTAGCTTAAACTTAAAATATTATTTAAAGAAAAACTATTTCTCGAATTGGAAATTTTTTTCACCGATGACATATGCGTGTGTTATTCTATCCAGGGGTGCCCACAGGGAGAGATTATGGCGCAAGTTGCGCCATCAGAATTTTTGGGGGAGATTTTTCAAAGCTAATTTATTTATTTACTTATTTAAATTATTTACTGATTTTTTTAATAAAAATTATTCATTAATTAATATTTTCAATTTAAATTAGTTCTTTTATTTCTTTATTATTATCATTCATTTATTTATTTTGTGTGTGTGAGTGTGCTTGAAATGTCTGGAAGAGAAAAAAAGCGATTCTGTTCTATGCATAATTAGTACTTTTGGAAAATTAGTAATAAATAAAAAAGTAAATAAAAAAAGTATAAATAAATAAATATTAAAAAACATAAATAAATATTTAAAAAAATGACATTTAAAACATAAATAAAGTAAAAAGAGAGGTAAAAATAAAAATATAAAGCACAAGAGGGTTGTGAATTTTTTTGGGGGGGCGGGGGAATTTGCGCCATTGAGCTTGGGAGGATGGGCACCCCTGACTCTATCATTTAAAAATAAAATTAAAAATAGAAAACTTCCCTATTTTACAGAACTCATTTTCCTGAAATTACACCCACAGAAAGTAAGACTATAGTTCTTATAAAGAACTTTCTCTTAAAAGTTTCGATGCTGTAGTCTCTTCTATGAGCCCCCCTGCACTCAACCACACATCCCCCATGTGCACCACCTGCCCCCAAACTTTTCTATTTTACAATGAATATGAAACTGCAGTCAGCAAATTTTTAACGCATGTTACTATTTGATTAGTTACAGGGAAATTAGAAACAGTTTTCGGAAAAATAAAAAAGAAACCCGTGGTTATTCTGAAATAACCGATTTTACGGTGCAGCTTCGCTGCTTTATTTTTTTTTACATTAACGAGGATAAGATACACTTATTTATGTTATGAAATTTCTAACGTAACAATATAAAATGCGAAAATATTCTCTCTAACAAACTAACTGGCTTCAGAATTTGTTAAATTATTAATAAATGAAAGAGCGCTTTAGAAGATTTACTAATATTTATTAAAGAAAAGATGTAATTTTTGTGTTTCTTTTAAAAAATAACACGCGTGAAACACATATAATATTTATTCGATGATTCATCTTTTTCGTTAAAATAAGGTCATTTTGTAAAACATGGCTTTTAAACAACGAAATTATCATGAAATCGCTGATTTAAAGCGAGTCCAGTAGAAAATCATAGCCTGTGAGCGGAGCGCAGCGCCATCTAACGTTTTCCACCGCATGGGCTTCAATTTTTCTCCCTATAACGATACACTACTCCTTCTAGGCACTACAGCTTCACTTTTAGGCGAGAAAATACTGCAAGTTCCGTAATAAAAATTCACTTCCAAAAAACGGTTCCGCACTCAAAAGTTTACTCCGAGACATCGTTTTATTTCTGGACCATTTCAGATTATATAACTCTGGTCAGTTCAATGCTGCCATCTAATGACAGATACACAAGGTAATTCCTATTATGTTACTGATAATAACAAAATTCACTGAATTTTCATTTAAATTTTGCTGTAAGTATTTTTTGAAAACAAAAGAGGTAAATTTAAAAATAAGGCTTTTGATCTTCATTAAGTCTTTTTCTTTTCTTTTCAGAGTGAAGAGAAGAGTGTAAGATTAAAATTAAACAAAATTACCAACTGTATAAATTTAATTCAAGATTGTGAAAAGTATATAAAAGAACACTTTGTAAAATTTTATACAAAATGTAGACAAAAAGTTTTGGGGGAATTTCAAAATGGGTGTAGTTGTTGAAATAAAACTTCCAATCCATTTTATTTAACGAAGAGGATATAGGGATGAGCGAAATTGATGACGAAAATGGATGATCAATTTTGACCTTGCTTTTATCTATTCACTTTTTTTCCAGGTACAAGAAGATAATACATGCATGGATTAAAATAAACTAATTACATTTTAGATTGTTCATAAGAAAGTATTATAACACTTATACTTCAGGTGTAAAATACCAAACACTGCAAAATAATCAACAAAAATTCATAGTATAAAAATAATTCATTTTAATTAAAGAAATGTAAATGAATCAGTTGGCGAAAAAGCACAAAATTTCCAGAAACCGTTCAATTCCAATTCTCGGTGTTTCGGGAATGCAAAGAAGCCCTCTTTTCTGACAAAACATAATGTGAGCTTATTTGTTTAAAATATAAAAGGCTCCGCTTCAGATTATTGTTCATGCAGCCAAAAGTTCACATACTTTTGCTGCGGAAACATTTCTCAAGAGGTTTTATTAGTGAGGGACTTTTTCCTCCACAAAATATCTATTTTTGTGCCGTGGTAGTAAAAAAAAATGAAGAAAAGGAAAAATTTTATTTAACGAAGTGGGGGAGGGAGATGAGCGAAATTGATGACAAAAATGGATGATTATTTTCAGTGCTTCAGCAAAGGAATCCAGGATTTCAAAATTGAATATCTCGAAAGCGAACGACATTTTCATAACGAAATAAACTGTGTGTTAAAATCCATAAGACTCACATGCAGAATTTCAAAAAATTAATAACAAATTGTGCCAAAAGGTCTCGCTCTGCGCGGTAATTGCAATACCAGTACCTTGCTTTAAATAGTGTTTGGAAATCTGTTGCGATTATTTTTGCGTTGACACAGCAGCATATACCTTCTGGAGAAAGTTTACAATTTAAAAGTCTTTATTTATATAAACTACTGTATTAGGATTGGCAATAATGTTAAAACCGTGGCTCAGAAGGAAAAAAAAACGTTTAATCGTTTCAGATTATTCCGAATAACCCTCTGGATTCCACACGTTTCTGTGAAAATCAAGTATCCACGGAAAAAGTTTCCTAAATTGCTGCATGTTGCATGAAAGCAGACTTCTCACTAATTGGATTGTTTACCAGTTTTAAAATATGCTCAGCAGTTTTATTTATCATTTCGCTTTCAACGTGTGACTACTGTTAAACACGAAATACTTTATAAAAATGCTGAGTGTGTTCAACAACTGCTGGATAAGCATATTCCCCTTTCTTTAAATAGAAATCCACTGCTGTTGCGTCAGTTTGCACAGTTGTACATTAGGGTGGGCCGAAAAAACACTTTTTTTAATTTCGAATTTGTAATAGCGCGGAAAAGTTGCGAATTATGAAGACAAAAAGAAGGAAAAAAAATTATCGAAATCGGTTGATATCTTCCGATCGCGCATAAGGCCTAAAGTTTGACAAAAAATGAAAAAACTTCATTTTCGCGATTTTTTTTTTCAAATTTTTGAATTGGATGTTTTCGAAATGTAATAGTGCGGAAAAGTAGCTAATTATGAAGACAAAAAGAAGAAAAAAAAATGATCGAAATCCATTGATATCTTCCGATCGCGCATAAGGCCTAAAATTTGACAAAATAAGAAAAAAACTTCATTTTTGCGATTTTTTTCGAAAAAATTTTGAATGAGATGTTTTCATAATTTTTTCGCGCGGAAAAGTTGATATTTATAAAGACAAAAAAGGGATAAAGAAGAGGAAAAAAAATTATCGAAATCGATTAATATCTTCCGGTCGTGCCTAGGGCCTAAACTTTGACAAAATATGAAAAAACATCATTTTTGCGATTTTTCGTTTAATTTTTTGAATTATATGTTTTCGTAATGCAATACTTGTAACGTTTGCTAATATAGCGTTAAAATATTGTGTTTTGATTTTGTTTTGGTCAGTTAATATCTTCCGGTCTGGCAACGACTCTCTTCCACTCCATCGCTGCCTTCCTAGGACCATGTCAGCTGTCTGCCTATATTGTTTTTTCAGTCTGCGTTTCTATGTAGTAATCGCAGTGTACTATTATTTAGTTCAATCTAGCTGTTTTCTTTTTGAAATTCTTGTAGTCTTCTGTAATGATATAGTTTTCTGCTCTGTGTGAACTCGGTGCTTTAACGAAAAAGTTATACAATTGCCGAGTCAAATAACAAGACAAATACTCTAATTACAAGACAAATATTTGGCTGCCCCACTTTTGGTACTCCAAAAGAACTGCCATCAAACAAGCCGTCCAATGGCAAGGACATCATTAGGTGCAGTACTCAAGGAAGGTTAAATTTGGCACTAGAAATTAATAATGGTGTCTTTGCCAGTAGGCAGTTAGTTTGATGGCAGTTCTTTGGAGTGCCAAAAGTGGGGCAGCCAAATATTTGCCGTGTTATTAGAGTATTTGTCTTGTTATTACATAACTTTTTGTTGAATCACAGAGTCCACACACAGCAGGAAACTACATCATTACAGAAGACTACAAGAATTTCAAAATGAAAACAGCTAGATTGAACTAAATAATAGTACACTGCGATTACTGCATAGAAACGCAGACTGAAAAAACAATATAGGCAGACAGCTGACAAGGTCCTAGGAAGGCAGCGATGGAGTGGAAGAGAGTCGTTGCCAGACGAGCGACGTTGCCTGGATTGCTGCCCGACGTCTACGCATGAGAGTTTCTAAGGCTTTTCGCAACTGAATAATATCAACTGAACCTGTGGTAGTTTGTTTTTCTATCTTATTGTCAGTCTGTCTCAAAAAATTATACGGTTGTTTCACAAAAAAATATTCATCAAAAACCAAAAACGCGTATAAATAACTTTTTTTTAATATTTATTTTGGGTCATTTTGGGGTTAATGCGCGACCGGAAGATATTAACTGACCAAAACAAAATCAAAACACAATATTTTAAGGCTATATCAGCAAACGTTACAAGTATTGCATTACGAAAACATCTAATTCAAAAAATTAAACAAAAAATCGCAAAAATGATGTTTTTTCATATTTTGTCAAAGTTTAGGCTCTAGGCACGACCGGAAGATATTAATCGATTTCGATAATTTTTTTCCCTCTTTTTTATACCTCTTTTTGTCTTCATAAATATCAACTTTTCCGCGCGAAAAAATTATGAAAACATCTCATTCAAAATTTTTTCAAAAAAAATCCCAAAATTGAAGTTTTTTTCTTATTTTGTCAAATTTTAGGCCTTATGCGCGATCGGAAGATATCAATGGATTTCGATCATTTTTTTCTTCTTTTTGTCTTCATAATTAGCTACTTTTCCGCTCTATTACATTTCGAAAACATCCAATTCAAAAATTTGAAAAAAAAATCGCGAAAATGAAGTTTTTTCATTTTTTGTCAAACTTTAGGCCTTATGCGCGATCGGAAGATATCAACCGATTTCGATAAATTTTTTTTCCTTCTTTTTGTCTTCACAATTCGCAATTTTTCCCTGCTATTACAAATTCGAAATAAAAAAAAGTGTTTTTTCGGCCCACCCTATTGTACATGGTCCCTAAAAATGGTTCTTTTAGCATATCTTAAAAACTACTGGATATTTTGAGCTCCCATTTTGGATTCTCCTCTGAAACCACTTCTAGATTGTTTCTCCATCAAAATATTATATGGTTCCATATCATCATTTCTTCATAATTCATAAAAAATTCAAAATTTTATCTGAGAGGAAGTCAATGACGTTTTTATTGTTGGTAAGGTTCATGCACAAGCATCAAAAACATTTTCAACGTTACGGGACGGTTTTTTTTTCAGTTCAATTGTGAAGCAACGGCTGGAGCAAATTTGAAACGATTGGCATATAAAGGTAAATGATGTTGCTGATCACAAATACGCGATACAAAATGGGGGTTTGCTTAGAAAATTCTAAAGCTGATGCCGATTTTTATATGAAGACGACCTCTTAACAATAATTATTTACCAACAGAAATTTATAGAGCACATTATTCCTGAAAGAATAACATATTATACGTGTCTCTATAGAAATAGTCTTTGAATACGTGCGAGTGATTCGTTTTTTTTTTTCTATAACTGTCCTCCTATTGCAATTGAAGCTTCCAACGCCACCTGTTATTGCTTTTTCTAACTATTTTTATCAAAATTCTGCGCATGATTTTTACGGTTTTCACAATGACATGCCGTTTTTTCATTCCAAAATCGTCATATGCTTTCGACTTATTTAATTTTGAAGTCGTAGAGTGCTTTTGCTGGACGCCCTGCAGTTAAATTTTAATACTAGGTTTATTCATATGGATGAAAAACAAATGATATTTGGTCTAGTATCGGGGATGGGGCGGGGGGAACACAAACCGACTCACGAATGTGTACCTCAGGCACGCGTGTTTTGAAATTGCATTATAGGATCATTATGCTTGGGATGATTATGTACAACACGAAATCGAATATTTTGGCCTTATTAACCAATTAAGAACCATGTTATATGTTTCATTAATGACACTTAAATTCAGATTTCTTAGATATGATATGCTTGGAACAAAAGTTGTAGTTGAATAAGAATTCAGATTACATGAGAGATATGTTAATTACGAACAAAAAGCACTCTTTTGCACATTCGAAATTCCCAAGTAGCACACTTCGTTTTTTAAAGGTTGTAAAATGGTTATTAACGTTGTGACAACGGATTAAAAACGTTTATAAAACGATTAAACGTTTTTTGTACTACCTGGGATAGTTGTTCACAAAGATTTGTAAAACTGACAAAATACTTCGAACACTAGAGATTAGGGTTGAGTTTTGATTCCTCAGGAAACGTACTCTCGAAACTGAAAAGCATCTGAAAGCACAATTTCAATAGTTGCAACATTACCTAAAATCACAATAAATTTACTTACTCAAATATCAGGTATTCGTTTCTCAGCTGCCACTTTGTAGTTAAAAAATCAGGTGTGCAAGCGTTTCTGTTAAAGAAAGTTCCAAGAACATTTTTGACTCGGCGTGTTTGCCACCAAGGGCATATACACAGCAAGAGCGGATACAAGGAAGGGGTGATGGGGGCAATCGCCCTTCCCTTGGGGATACTTTCCCTGCATTTTTTCGATGTTTAAATTCTAAAAATGAAATTTTATACGATCTTTAGTGTATTTGGGGAGATTGTTTTGGGCTCTTCTCGGCAGCATTTAAGCATACCGAACTCAATTTTGGACATGCGAAAGGATGCGCGCTGTCATTGGTCGAATTGTCGTGTCAATGGATCGCCTATCGCCGCCCATATGTTTGGAGAGAACTGGAAGTGAAGGAAAAATGTCAAAACAGAGTGTAAACGTTGTGTTAGGAGAATACTGGTTATTTATGGGTTTTTTTTTGGGGGGGAGGGTCATTAAAGTATTGCTGTTTGAGGCAGAGCAGGTGAGAAGATACGTATGAAGCAGTGAGTAACCGCCTCCAAGCAAGCTGGAACATTCAATACACCGCCACTTCGGCTTCATCAAACAATCTCCATATATTATTTCTCTAAGCCGAATCCTATACCCGGTCGAAACTCGCTCATTTCTTTATCGAATTGCAAGAAAATTCATGATTTTGAAGCTTATCCCGCGGGCTATTGACGAAAATTAGACCCACCCTCTAAAAAGTTTCGGTTCGTTTTTTATTCGAACTTCAATTTTTGGGCACAAAATTGACTCTATCTAGCGAAATAATTGTCGTATCGTCTCCATTTTGATTTCCTTCGAAAGATTAAAAAAAATGCGTTCTTTAGAACGTTTCTCCGCTAGCGCCGCGTAACGAGAATCTCGAAAATCCACGTTTAAGCGACTTATAAGCGATTGAAGTTTGAAAAAGTTAAATTTTTTGCTCAACTGTTAAAATCGTTACATTGTTGTTCAAATCAATTTTAAATGCGACATTTCAAGCCAAGGCTTAGCTCGGTAAACCTTAATTGTAACTTTTATTGTTTCAAAATACTATGGTAGTTTTGCGATAACGTTAGTATTTAGTTTAGTAGTAGCCTTGGGTATTTGATTTTAATATAGGGTATCACTTTTGTAGTAGTTGTAAAAGTGAACGTGTCTTTGATCTCTTTGAAAAGTTGTCAGAACGACGGCAGTAGATGGCGATGTTGTGCAAATGAAGCCAATAAAAATTGTCGTATTAAATTTTAAGTTTAGAGTTTTTTTTTTTTTTTTTTTTTTTTTTTTTTTTTAGCGGAATTCCGCACGGGTCACCTAGTGATGAATATTCGAAAAGAGGTGTCTCTTGACTCCTTGACTGGTAGGACAAAAACTGCCAGGAAAGGAACTAGGTGTTAACTACCTTGACATTGTAAAACGAATAAACATTTAAAGTCAAAATCAAGCTAAAAATTCTTTCATCTCAAAAATAAACACAGAAATAACGCAAATTCATCCCAAAACAAATAGTAGTGCCCTCTATATGTACACACGGAAAGCAATTTATTAAAATAGAATTTTTTTTTTAATGTAAAACCAGTGCTCTAAACGTATTAGATTACCGTTCTTGATTAATAGAAAAAATGAATGTTCGCATCCTTCTAAAACAGTTCTGAGAGTGCTGCAAAAATACTATATTTTATGTTTTTACATACTCTGATTTTTTTTTTACAAAACAAGATAGTATCTTACAAGTATGTTTTTAAGTGAAAGGGGGAAAATATGAAATTGTTACAAGGCATGCCTGGAGTATACCTGTATATTTGTGCTCCTTTATCGCTGTATTTATCATTCCCATATTTATTGGGTTTTGTTATACATCTAGTCTAATTGAAAAAATAAAAATAAGTTTAGTGTCGAGTACTTAGTACTGCCTTAAAATATGAATTTTTCCCTGTCTTAATTTTCAGTTACATCAAACATTCATGGCCTAAAAAGAATGCAAGACAAGCAGAACAAATAATGTATTTACATACCCCAAAATTATTCACAGTTAACACAAATAATTACCAGAAAAAGAAACAGAATATTTATGTCTATTAAACTCACACGCTTGAAAGTAACATTAAATTCAGAAATCGACAGGTATAATTTCCAAATTTTTATAACCATGTTAAAAGCTTTACTGATGAATAACAGCCCCTCCTTTTGCAAAATAATATATTTTACAATTGATTTAATTATATTTTCCAATGTTTTAGTGCCAATAACAACTAAAAAGTATAACCTTTTCATAAAAAAGATTTAATACACATTTAAGTAGCCTATTAATTCAACGGTTTTAATAAACTAAAAAAGTTTATTTTGAGATACAAAAAAAAAAAAAAAAAGTTATAAGTTATCCTTTTAAATAAATACCTGTTAATCATTTTTAGAAATTACATTTCTTCTGAATATATAACTGCCGCACAATTTAATTTATAAGCTAATAAGTAGCACGTTAGGAAATATTTAAAAAATCATTTACAATTAAAATAAGCCATTAAAAAACAACAAAAATTACCAGTAAACGATTTTTTGACATAATGGACACGAACTTCTCATGTTCCATTGCTACTTGTTTTCTTTTCAAATTCTAGCAAAGTTCGTCTGTCATGAATAAAAATGCTTTTCACGAAATTATGAAATTTTTAGGTAAATCTTCGTATTTATTTTTATGGAGAGCTGGGAAAATTCATATAGGTTGTATCCCAGAATAGCATTTTTCTTTGTTCTATCGACAAGTCGAGTCGACCAATGATAACGCGAATCTTTTCTCATGTCCAAAATCGGTTACGGTATGCTTAAATACTCCCCGGAAATGTTTCGAAACTGAAATCCGAGTCCTTTGTGATCGATATTTTAAAACGTAAGGCAACTCAATCGCCCCGACCTTGAAACATTTCTGGATCCGCCTTTGATACATCGGGGCCCGTGTGGCCTTTTTTTCTCCAACAATAGAGAAAAATATTTAATCACGAAAATACTTTCTCAGCTTTTAGCTCGCACCTCCCTCGCACCCCCTCCTACCCCACTCCTCCAACATAAGCGGGAAAAAAACGCTCGAGAAGGAAGAACTGCAAGGCCCGCCAGGCATGTAAAAGAGCACTTCCGGTGTCGTTTTCTTCTAATGCCGCTGTACTATAAAGAAATTTGGAGCTTAGATTGGGCAATGGTATTGTAACCCTCATTTTCGAGAAAGCAAAGCGAAGCACTTCCACGTTTAGAAGGGCAATGATCTCTACAATGATTAAATAGCCTTTGTAAGGATCTCAGGGTGCTGGCGGCACAAGAACTAAAGCCGCTCTGAGAGAAATCTGTAAATTACTGTAACGAACTTTGGCAACAGGACTGAGAGAGAAGTGTGTTGGGTGTGGCATGAAAAGGTGTGTTGGTGGCTAGAAGAGTTTGGTGTGGTGTTTTGGAAATTGCGTGTTTTTTTTAGCTTGATTGTGTATGTTTTATAAAGTTGGTGTTTTAATTAAATGTTATTTTTAAATGATGGTGTGCAGTTTATGTGTTTACCGAAAACAAGGTACGTCGAAAGAAAGTTTACTGCCTTGAAGTTCTTACGAGCATTTCTTGTTGCTGTTTACGAGTATTTGTATCAAAGTTGATATTTAAATGTATTATAAACGTGTACATGACATGCCTTACACGGTTGTCAACGAAGGATTCCCTGACTTCAGAACTGAATATTTTGCAAACAAATTACGATTTTGAAATTAAACAAATGGTATGTTTATTGTGAAAGCAGTTAAAATCATACCTAGAATTTAGAAAAAAATAGTTACAGAATGTTCCAACAGATGGCGCTGAACACCCAGTTCTTCAAAGCAATACGAGCAAATGGTGTTACGAAGGCTGGAGGCGATTATTTCTGATGTAAAAAAGTAAAAGGTTGGTTAATCAATTTCTACTATTGAACAATACGAAAAGATTTTCTCAGGAATTTCTCTGTTTAAACCACAGAACTGGGCAGAATGGAGAGCCTTTTAAAAACGGTATTTCTAGGACTGTGGCCCAAACTGTAAAATTCAAACACCGAAGACACTTGTTGGTCAATTGTATAGTTTGATTAAACCTCCTTAAACATTTCAACATCAAAAATGATCGCTAAAGTCTTCGTAACACTGTTCGTAGGTACAGTCATAGGAAAAAAAAATGAAATACAAAAGAAAGATGTCTTCTGATATGGATTGAAGAGCTCTTTAAAACTACGCGAGTAAAATTTTGATAAGGGGCCATATACAAAGTGAAACGAACACAAATTCTGAATGTTTAAAGGGGAACCCCTACATTTGGTTCCATGTGTAGGAGCGGATGGCCAAAAGTAAGTGGCATTACTTTCGGACCAGTAGAATAAAAGTTTTGACCGAACTAAGATTTAGGGACCACTACCACATTTAAAATTCTACTTTCAAGGTCAAAGTTTATAAAGAGTAGGCAAATCATAATCTTTAAAGAAATTAACTAAAGCAAATTGCTATAATACGTTTGCTTTTTGTAATAAATTAAAAATTCTCGGTTTTTGTTAAAGTTATAATATTTTTTGAAATTTGAAAGAGAAAACCCTACAGTGTAGATTTCAAGGGAAAAATGGAACATTCTATCATTTTGATAAACAAAGATGGATGCATTCTCTTAACTACGCATTAACCCATGCAGCACATACCTTCTGCAGAGAGGTTACAATTTAAAAGTCTTTGTATAAATATAAGCTACTGTAGTAGGATGGGCAATAACGTTAAAACCGTGACTCAAAGTTAAAAAAAAGTCTTATCATCACAGATTATTCCGAACAACCTTTCGAGATACCACAGTTTTTTCGAAAAATCCACGCAAAAAGTTTCCCGAGCTGCTACATGTTGTATGAAAGCAGACTTATCACTTTTGAACAAAAATTAAATTGTCTACCAGTTTTATTTACCTTTTTCTTTAGGAGCTATATATATATTGTTGAAAAGTATATGTTAAATGGAAACGCTAAGCATATTCTGCAACTGGTGGATAGTTATATATTCATTTACAAATATTCATTTACATATACATTACATTCATTTACATATTGTAATATTCATTTACATATCTTAATAACTACTGGATATTTTGAGCTCCCATTTTGGATTCTCCTTTGAAACCACTTCCAGATTGTTTCGCCATCAAAATATTATATGGTTTCAGATCATCATTTTTTCAAATATTATTCTCATAATTAATAAGAAATTCAAAATTTTATCTGAGAGGAAATCAATGACGTTTTTATTGTTGGGTTGGTATATACTTTGTTATAAAAAAAACCAATCTTTTCCGTACCTAACGTGGTTTAGGTATTATATGCACAAGTATCCAAAATATTTCCTTCTGGATCCGGGCTATTCGTATTATAAGTTTTCCTCTCGAGACGGGCCGGTTCAACTGTTGAAACGCAGGTCCCTTTTTCACTGAAAATGGAAGGTGCGACGGCAAGCACTTAGGTTTTATGACTTCGCGGTTCGAATACAAAGCCGTAATGCCAAAGCGTGGAATCGAAGATTTCAACCCCGTCCTCAAAGGTAAAAGACTTGCGGTACAGCATGTGTATGTGTACCACCCGGTTCTGAAAGGTTAACATTACCCGACGGTTTTTTCACAGTTCAATTGTGAAGCAACAGCTGGAGCAAATTTAAAACGATTTGGTATACAAAGTAAAATGATGTTGCTAATCACAAATATAAACTCCCCTTTTTTATATATATATATATATAAAAGCGGAGTTTTCACAGAAAATGTTAAAGTTGATGCCGATTTTTATATGAAGACGACCCCTTAACAACACTTAACCAAAAGAAATTTGTAGAGCACATTATTCCTGAAAAAATAACACATTATACGTGTCTCTAGTGTTCATAGAATTTAAATATAAGCGAGCGGTTTTTTTTTCTATGACTGTACTCATATTGCAATCACAGCGTGCAGCGTACTTGTTGACACATTAGTAACAATTTTTTTAAATTCTGCACATGATTCATACGGTTTTCACAAAAAAAAGAGCCGCTTTTCCTTTTTAAAATCATCGTTTGTTTTCGAGATACTTAATTTTGAAATCAGGGAGCTGTTTGCCTTGTGAATAAATTAGAATACTAGGTTTGGTAATACGATAAAACATTTATTCACCAAATTCCAGGTTATACTCACTCTTTTCTCCAGTAGGTGGCAGGGCTGACCAGGGTCGAGAGTTATTTCCGCCGGAAGTCTTCTTTCTATTGCTAGCTACGGGAGATTGCTTTGTTGACATGCTGCTTCATTAAAGTTTTTTAATTAATCAAGAATTTTAATGGCTCTAAATTCTCGTAAGAAGTGTGGATGTTGTTCGGCTTTCGGGTGCAGCATGACGAAAGGCACAAATTTGCTGTCACAAATAAATATGTTCAAGTTTCCAAGGGATCCTGTTCGTCGAGCACAATGGGCCAATGCATTGAGGCGTAAAGATTGGAACCCTACGAATAGCAGCGTATTATGCAGATTTCATTCCGATATATGCCTAATTTTTAATATTATCAGCCACGACGTACAGTCATAGAAAAAAAAAAGCGAAACACTCTGAATTATTCGGCTGCTGTACTTGCCAGGAACAAAAGAAAGGTGTCTCCTGACATGGATTAAAGTCTTCTTTAAAACTATGTGAGTAAAATTTCGATAAGGGGCTATATACAAAGTGAAATGAACTCAAAGTCTGAATTTTCAAATAGGAACCCTAATATTTGGTTACATAATTAGGTACGGAGGGCCAAAAGTATGCTGGGTACCAAGCGGCATTACTTTAGGAATTGTAGAACAAAAGTTATGACCGACCAAAGATTTAGGGACCACCGCCACATTTAAAATGCTACTTTCAAGGTCGAAATTTACAAAGAGTAGACAAATCATATTTTTTCGATTAAATTACCTAAAGCTACTCGCAATAATACGTTTGCTTTTCGTAATTAATTAAAAATTCTCGGGTTTTGTTTAAGTTATAATATTTTTTGAAACTTGGAAGAGAAAACCCTACTGTGTAGAGTTCAAGGGAAAAACGCAACATTCTATCTTTTTGATTAAACAAAGATAGATGCATACTTTTAGCTTCGCACTAACCCATGCAGCACACACCTTCTAGGGAGACGTTACAACTTAAAATTAACCTCTTTTATTTATATAAACTACTGTATTAGGATTGGCAAAAATGTTAAAACCGTGGCTCAGAATTAAAAATAACGTCTAATCATAACAAATTATTCTAAATAACCTACCGAGATACCACAATTTTTTTTATGAAAATTAAATGTCCACGTAAAAAGTTTTCTGAATTGCTACATATTGCAGGAATGCAAATTTCTCACTAATGGACAAAAAATTGGATTGTCTCCCAGTTTTAAAATATACTCAGCAGTTTTTTTTAATCGTTTTGCTTTCAACATATTATAACTGTTGAAAAATAAATATTATATAAAAATGCTGAGCATGTTCTGCAACTGGTGGATTACCATATTCCTCTTTTTTGCATAGAAATTCCCGGTCCCTTAGCCCCCCTTTGCAACCCGGCCCCTTTACCCAAACCGGCTACGTTGTGCATGCCAAGGACACACGTTTTTAGAGATTACATAACTGGTGCATTCTATTTGGGATGATAACGTGAACCCCGGAATCGAATATTTTTGCCTCATTAACCAATTATGAACCATGTTGTCTAGCATAAATGACACCCAAAGTCAAATTTCTTTGTTTTCTTGAAATAGAACATGTGGATGTATAAGAATTCAGATTCCATCAGAGATGTGTTAATTACGAACATTTCAGACTTTTTGCACATTTGAAATAATTACTTCACTATAATTATGCTGTTCACAAGGATTTAAAAAACCAACAAATAATTTTCGAAGACAAGAGGGAAAGTTGGGAGTTGTGAGTCCTCAAAAAACTTTCTCTCAAAACTGAAAAGCAAATAATGCCCAATTTTAATAGTTGCAAATAACTACAATCCCGATAAATTTAATTATTTTAAAATCATGTATTCGTCTTAAAGCAACCAGTTTGTAGTTTTGTAATTGTGTTTTATAAAAAAAATGATCGATTCGGAATTTGAATTTTTCCAAACATTGTCTATTGTATATATTAAGCCATCACTTTCACTGGCAATTATTGATTGTATATTCAGCGTCCAGGATTGACAAGTGAATGTATACCATAAGAGCAAGAAGTCGAGTTCCTCGCTTTTCTGTTACGTCTGTCGATCTTGATGCCCAAACTGTGGAAATCCGCTAGAGGGCAGTGCTGTTAAATGACTGGCTAGTTTTCTCGGAGTTTATTAGACGCGGGATTACGTTTTGATTAAATTCTGCGTTGATATTCCTCTACCGCAACTCTTGAAAAAGTTTTGAAGGAGGTTCGACAGGTTTTAATGAAGTCATTGACTTCGAAGGTTAAGGGAAAAAAGCTTTGGAAAATTTCATAGCAGGATGGTGCAAAAGTTCGTACGGATCATGCATAACAAACGTTCCGCTTTTCAAGGCTCCCGAAGATGCGGAAAACTTTCGAAATGGAGCGCCCCCCCCCTCCCCTCCTTACGATTTCCTCTTGAAATTTCAATAGTGTAGTTTGCCCCATACACCCCCCCCCCCCTTTCTCGACAACCTGTCGCTGTTGCTATTGCAATAAATTGCTAGAATTGATGATTTATCAAAGTGACCGATAGCTTTTCTATACAGCGGATGTAAAGCACTGATTTAGCCATGGTTGTCCCCCTCCTCAAAAGTGATAGCTCCAAAAGTGATAGCTCAAAATTGTCTCACATGCAATTTTATTGTCTTTATTAAAAATGCTTCCTGCGTGTTTTTTTTTTTAATTTTTCCTATCTTTGGCATAAAGCGGCGCAATGCAAAATGAAAAAAAAACAATAAAATAACCTCAATCCTCGTAACATTGAGACTAAAATATTGTTATACACATAAAATGTCACCACCGTAATATGCACCATGCCCCCCCCCCCCCATCGGCATCGCAATTTTAATTTAGCAGTAATAAATAGGAAAAGTTGCTGGAATATTGACGATGCCTTTTCTTTACTGCAAATACTAATGTGCAGATGGCTAAGCTATGTGTGTTCTTAAGAAAGACGGAGCAACCTCCCTCCAATTTTTAGCGGTAACCCCCTGCCTGAAATGCGATTCCTGATATTAAAAAAAAAAAAAAAAATCAAGAAAAATTTCAATGTCATAAAATGTTCCATGACCCCCTCCCCCCTCTGGACACCCCTGAGTTATTAATTATAACTATAATAAAATACGGGGGGGGGGTGACAGATCAAAATGGCTGATTGCATTTAAATGCTGTATATTTTAAAGGCGTTTCTTGTAACGCCGAAACACGTGTCTGCGGTATCCCTGCGTATTAGTGCTAAGAAACGTTAAATAAAAAATTTGCAATTTAATGATCGAATTAGATTTTTTGATTTTTTGATTTTTAAATTTAAATTTAGAAATGAACCAATCGTTAATTTCTTTTTCTTGAAGAACTCCGGTAGATGGCGGTGCTTTGTAAACCAAGCACGAAATTTTGTTCTGTGCTAAAAACCAGAAAGTAGCAGCAGGCATTTAATATTTAGGACGCGTTGATCCAGATCGGGTGTTGCTAGGTTGTGGTTGTAATGAGGAGGCTTCCTAGCATGCAAGGAATTCCTTCCTCCTGGTCCCGGGCTTGACTCCAGTCGCTCGTCTTGGGAGTAACTTGCTTTGCTGGGGGCTGCAGTTTGGGTCGTCTTGGGCAATTTGTACTCATGGCGACGTGGTCTCCTAAGCAGTTGGAGCGCTTGGATGGTTCGTCCTGCTTCTTGGTGCATGTCCGACTGTCGTGGTCTCCCGCGCATCGTTAACACTTAGGGGGGGTGGGGGCACAGCTGTAAACCATTTTTTTAAAATCATACACTAGAATAGTATCCATTCAGTAACATAGAGATAAAATGGCAAATTACCATACTCAGTACACAGGTTTTGCAGAAAAACTATTCGCGATGGATAAAAACGGAGCTCATTTTCGAGTTCAGGACACCGTAAAACATAAAGTACGCTCAAAATATCTCATGCAGTTTTCTGGTTGGGGATCAGTGTAAACTGTTTCACATCAACCAGTTTTTTAAATAGATTGCTGTGGTATAATTCAAGAAACATTAATTCACGGATTTACGCCATAGAAATTATCCTGACATTTCACTCGGTTATACATAACGGCGGATAGTCCTGTTTTGACTGTCAGCCGAAGAACACCCAAGGAGGCTAAAAGGAAGGAGCCTAAAAGGAAGCTCCTTTGGCAACGCGGGTGAGAATGTGTCCCGATTTTTCCACTGCCGAGAGATGGCGCTGAAGCCGATTGACTTATGAGCTCTCGACTCTGTCGCTTGTGCTGACGGAGAAGGGGAAGGAGAATTTCGCCGAGGACACCGAGCTTTCGACGGGGTCAGCGGGGAGACCGACGGAAGGTAGCCGGCGTTTTTTGGGTAGCGGATGCGTGGTACTTGAGAGGTCAGATATGGGGCACAATTATCCCCACGAATGAGAAATGTTAAACATTATGATTTTAAAGTTATTTACTTTCTCATATTTCATTTCCCTTTTGTGCTTTTTATTTTTGCCTCTCTTTTTATTAATGTATTTTATTTTGTTTATTTTTTTTAATATTACTTATTTATTTCTTTAAATAATATTTATTTATTTTTTGAAACATTATTTGTTTGTTTTTTAAATTATAACTATTATTTTTTACAAAATTGCTAATTTTTTAAAAGTATTAATTTTGTGCAGAATAGAATCGCTTTTTTTCTCTTCCAGACATTCCAAGCACACAAAAAAAAACAAATAAAAAATAATAACAAAGAAATAATTTAAATTAAAAAAAATAAATTAAGGAATAATTTAAAAAAAAAACAGTAAATAATTTAAATTAAAAAAATAATTCAAAAAAAATAAATAAATTAGTTTTTCCCTCCCCCTCCAAAAAAAAATTTTTTTTAATGGCGCAACTTGCGCCATAATAGCCCCCCCCCCCCATGGGCACCTATGCAATGGAGAAATTTATAAATCATTAAGCTCTTCACCTAAGTGACAGCAGATCAAATTAGGTTTTAAAAGAATTGCTTCAAAAGCAAAAATAACGCTTCGAATGCAAAATATATTATAAACGTAGGATGAAGTAAAGTGTTCTATGCTTCTCTAAACAGCTTTCATAGCAAAAACAGCTTTAAATTTCCTAATATTTAGGAAATTCCCTTATTTAAATGCCCTTTAAAACGCTAGACTACGGGATGTAAACAAATTAAGGTTGCAGCAGCGCTCCCTGGCGGAAGTGAAATTTTGTTGCCAAACCGGTATCATGGAGATCCATCTCCTTCCTTTTACTCCCTGAGAACACCCAAGTGTTTCAAGCTTTCTTCATGTTAATACCCTCTGCATCGTGGCTACATCCAAAAACTCTTTCGATAGCTTAAGAACCACCCTAACCCATTGTAGGAGTGGAAATTTTAGTTCCTCTTTGGGAACTAGTTTATCTCAGTCAACTGAACTAGTTCAAATGAACTAAACTAATGAATTCATATGCAAATGGGCGTGGTTTATATTGTTTCAATGCAATTTTATAGAGTACACATTTATTGCCCCCCTCACACCCCACACGATTCGAGAATTTCGGAGTGTCAAGTCTGGGTCAATTACCAAACCTTATTCATTATGTTGATGAAAGGTATATTAAATTTTCTAAACTTTTCATTCTACCTTTACTTCCAACAGATGGCGTTGCTTTGAATTTCGAGCAAAATATTTTTTCTTACCACTTGATTACTAAATTGACGCAACACGAGTAGTGCCACATTACACATTAAACTTCTTTTTAAGAGATCTTGTTTTTTTTTTTTTAATAAGATTAATAATTTAAAGTGAGTTCTTCTCGTGTGCTTTCATACAGTTACAGATCGTGAGAAAAATTTGGATTAGAGCGAAGCTCTTTCTCGCTGTTTATGTAGGAGAGAGAATCTGATTGAGCGGACATGAAGCAAATGGAAGGACTGGGATAAATGTATGAACAAAATTACTAGATTTTAGAAAAACAATGCATAGGAACGCCGGAAGTGGGCAAGAGAGAGGTCATCTGTTAGGGCCAATTCTAACATTGTAGAGGTCATAAGGAACGCCTAACCAGCATGCTTTTTCTTTCCGTTAGGGGTAAAAGAGTCGCAAAAAGCGAGAAGGCACAAGGCCTCCGGATAAAGTCCAACCTAGCGGCAAGCCGGTGCCTGGGCAGGGGCTAGTGTTGGAGATTGCCATTCCTAGTAAAGTAATCACGAGTGCTTTCAATAGCGTAGTCGGAAAAAGTATGCTTCGGAGGAGATATGGTTGGATTTCAGAAGGTTAATTTCAGTAATATTCTGCAGTCAAAAAAGAAATAAATATGCTTTTTAGGAAGTGATGTAGCCTACGTCCCTCGGCCCATGATACAAAGCTTCTCTTGTGCGAAAATATTTGTTATGCATTATGTTTCTTACCAACTCTTACTTTCTTTGACTCTCAAGAGATGACGCTACCGTACACAAAGCTATACCATGAAGAAGTTCTTTAATTTAATTCTTAATACAACTATTGGGAGTAATGATGGCATTTAAATACGTTTCCTCGAGTGCTTTCGCAAATACAAAGACACAACTAAAAAATGTCATTTTTATTAACTAAAACCAAAGGATCTTTTGAAAGCAGGGAGTTGAAAGTCTTAAATGCTGGAGGTAACGCCATCTGTGTAACATCAACGGAAGAACAGAAGGTTAAGACAAATTGATGCGTCGACAAATTTGTTGAGAGCAAAAGCAAGATTTTTGGAAAATGAATGTCAGGAAGTTTAGATCTGAGACGCATTAATTTTGATTTTTAAATCACAGAATTTCTTATAGGTGGCCCAAAATGTATGTTAGCGCAATCTATTGAAAGTAATTAAGGATGCATTGGGGACAAGAAATAAAAGACTCATATATAACTTATTTGGAGAATAAAAAAACTCTCGGAGCAGTTCTACAGACTTTTTCATGCATACACATTTCTCAGAAAAATTATTTTGTACTTATAAATTCAAAACTCTCGCAGGAGGCCGACATATATAGCAGCGCCAACTGTTGACAGGAAAGAAATACAATGGAAGAAAGCGAGAGCACATGTAATGCATTGAGCACAGAGTAATACATTTTCACTCACATAGCTGAAATGTCTTGATTTAATGAGTTCATTGAACAAAAACAAACTAAAGTAATAGAACAACGACTTTATTCTTCGTATCTATCAATGTGTGACTGTTAGTTTTCTTATTTTTTTTTTTAAATCTAAAATATAAATCATGTGCAGTTCGGTTTCATTAACAAGAACAGATTAATTAATGCACAGATGCATTTTTTTTCTAATCAATTCCAAAAAATGATAGCCTCGTTTCATTTAATCTATCGAAAAGTCGTACATAAGTGCATTGACTCTGTTGTAAGCAACTTTGACCTTTCTTAAGATTTTTTTAATGCTACTTAAAAACATTATTTTTTTTCCGAGTAACCCTCGTATTGCACTGCTGTTGCATAAAAATTCGGGCGGGCCGTGAAGAGGGGCGCGAAGCGGGAAAGATGAGTCAATGAACGAGTTGTACATACGACTGAGATTTTGTAAGAAAAGCAGTCGAAAACTTTGTACAATTAATGAAGTTAAAAATGCAAGACAACGTGTCCAAAAGTACAAATAAAATGCTTAAAAAGAGTTAGAAAACTCTAGCAAATAGCTATTTCGGGGCTATTATAAGTGACTTTATAAATGATTTGGGTTCACTTGACTGTGGTCAGTGAACCATCATCTTTTTGCACTGATGATGGGGCTTCATTTATAATGGCCCCGAAATAGCTATTTGCTAGAGTTTTCTAACTCTTTTCAAACATTTTATTTGTACTTTTGGACACGTTGTCTTGCATTTTTAACTTCATACGACTGAGAGTTCATTCCGAAAACAAGCCCGAAGGCCAAGCATCTGGACGGGTGGATGTAAAAAAAAAAGGGAGGCAGGGGGGGGGGGAATACGGGTAGGGGGCAGCACAGGAGAGGTCGGGGTCCAAGGAAGAGCCATCGTCAAGGGAGACGATAGCTGAAGAGTCAGGGCAGGCAGCGCGAAACCAAATTCTCACCGGTCGGCCTTACGGCTTCGCGGCATTGTGAATGTCCAGGAACTTCTGCAGCTGGGCGAAAAGATCCAGTGCTCGGTCCAATTTGGTCTGATTCTTACCCTTGGAAGGCCGCCGGGAGCTGGGTTTCAGTCGACAGGGGCAAGTCCCACTCATAGCTACATGCTCTCCCGAGCAGTTGGCGCACTTGGACGGTTCCTCCTTTTTGGCAGGTCCTACTGTCATGATCACCGGCACATTTGTAGCATTTCGGAGGGAGCTTGCAGTTCAAAGCTGAGTGAAAGAAACCCTGACTGTTAAAACACTGTACAGGGTGAGGCGCTCCTTTACGCTGCTTCTCCACTCGTACCCGATAGTAGGCAAGTTTCTTCAGCTGGAATATGTCCGGGGCATCAGAATCCCTTTTCAGCAAACCCAAGAAGAGCGGGAGGGGGGCAAAGCCTTTCTCACGCCCTCTGTGCAGTTGAATTGCCTTCGTCACTGGGAACCGTAATTCCTCTAGTTCGGTGCGGATCTCCTCGGTGTTCATATTGATTGGTAATCCTCGTATTATTGCTTTAAGCGGGCGCTCAGAGTCCAACCTGGTGGAGTAGTGGGGGGAGTTTCTTTGCCTCAACGGCTCCTTTGATAGCTGAAAAGTCCTCCGGCGTCTCAGGTTGTATGTGCAGGGTGTCACCGTAACTGTGATGTTTTTCTTGGTGTTTATTTGCGGTTCGTTGAGAAGGGCCCACGGCTCTTTGACGTCTACTACGCTAATCTTGGGTTTTCTGAATCTCCTGGGTTTGGTTTGTTTAGCCACAGACTGAACTTTAGGCTCATCTGACTTGCGTTCCTTTTCCTTGGTCAACGTCCAAATCTTGTTGATAAGGGCGTTTTGGATGATCTGTAAATTGAAATATCCCTGCTTAGATAATGCATGGTCGGTGGAGTTCATTCCGGCTACAAATCCATCAATAAGCGTTTTGGAGAGGGATAACTCATTCAGGGATTTAGCTTCGTCGATAGTTTTCAGCATCTCATCAGGTGTGAATCCAAGTTGGGTACTTATACATCCTAAAGACACTGGAAAAGAAGTCCGTACGTCTTTCGTAGGCCTCGCTTCCGGTTACTTCGCTAACGGGGAAAACCCCCGTCGGCCCTAACAGGGGCCGCTTTTAACTTTCCGCTTCGCCGTCGTCAATCTCGCGCTTTCCGGTCATCTCGGAGGGTAGAAAAACAGTTCCTTCCTGTTGGAGCTCTCCTCACCGAACGGCTGAGAAAACAGTCTGGTGAGCTAGTCGTGGGAAGAAAGTATCCAGGAAATTTATACTTGCTAAAATGACACCACTTATTCCAGAAAATATAACACTGCCAAATAATGACAACAAACGTCAACTGATACAGCTTTTATGCAACTACATGTCTACAAATGCTCGTGATGTCCCATTTGAGAACCTTTTGATTGCTATTGGACAAAACTCTACGCCATTTCAAATACATAGGGGCAACCTTACTCAGAGAACTGATTTGAGAACAGAGCACGAAGAAGCAGACGTTATAATGATCCAGCAGCTAACAGCTGAAGATAAAGGAAACGACAATGAAACTGTTCATGCTATTTGCGACGACACTGACTGTTGTATAGCATCATCGACTAGGTATGACAATGAAGATTTTATGGTATCGTTAAAACCAGGAAGGGCATCAGTAGAAATCAAAGAAACAGCTTCAAAATATAAGGCTATAATTTCAAGTTTGCCGGTTGCTCATGCTCTGTCTGACTGATTGTGTTGCTTTATTCTATGGTATAGGAAAGAAATTAGTTCTTAAGTGTCTAAAGAATGGTAAACAGTTACGAAAAATTTGCCAAAAAGAAAGCTGTATGACAGAGGTAATTAAGGAATGCACAACTTATATTGCTTCTTGTTATGTTATTGAAGGTGATAAGGATATGACAGAAGTGAGAATTTCAGTTTGAGCAAAAATAAAAAAAAGATGGCCAAGATCAGCTACGAGCTAGTTCATTTTCTTCATTACATTGAGTGATTGCTTTGCCGAAAATTTAAAGTGAGCACACTTTCACGCTATTTTGTGGTTATCTGCAACCAGTTTAGTATTTCTTTACTCAGATTCAACATCATTTGACTAGCAAAAGGATAACGCGAACAAAGAGCTGTTTCCCGCTGCCTTTCTACAAAACACTACAATTGCACCAGACTACATTATAGCATTGACGAAGTGTTCATTCTGATTTTAACAATTCTGCAAAACAATAATATGTAGCTGTAGAGCAAATAATATTTCATGTAGCTTAATGTGTCAATGCTTACATGAAGGGAAAAGGTGCTGCAATCCAAATACCAATTTAACTCTATCAATAAATGAAAGTGATTCTGAGGAAAAATTTTAGTTTAATGGCTACTTTAAATATTGTTATCTTAAGCTCAAGTAGCAATATGATATGTATCATTTTGGATTACTTTAGTATCTTTAATGTCAACATTTAAAAGTTCCAAGATTTCTCATTTAAAGCACTACAATATAGTTTTTTCAATTTGTTTCAATAAAATCTTAAGTAATCATGTTTGAATTAATTTTTCAACAAAAATGACGTTATATTCCGACTCCTTGATCTGAAGACACGTAAAAAGACATGCCATATGACCATATCGCTTCAAAACAAAATTTTTGACTTTTTGAGCGCCATCTTGGACGCCATCTTGAATTACTCAAAATGCTCAACTCTGGCAAAGTGGCATCAATTGGATATAAATTGTACAGTCATAGAAAAAAAAAACGAAACACTCTGAATTATTCGGCTGCTACACTTGCTAAGAACAAAAGAATTTTAGGACCAGTAGATCAAAAGTTGTGACCGACCAAAAATTTAGGGACCACCACCACATTTAAAATGCTACTTTCAAGGTCAAAGTTTACAAAGAGTAGACAAATAATAATTTTCAAAGAAATTAACTTAAGCTAATTGCTGTAATACGTTTGCTTTTAGTAATTAATTAAAAATTCTCGGGTTTTGTTAAATTTCTAATATATTTTGAAACTTGGAAGAGAAAACCCTACTGTGAAGAGTTCAAGGGAAAGTGCAACACTCTATATTTTTGATTAAACAAAGATGGTTGCACACTTTTAGCTACGAACTTACCCATGCAGCACATACCTTCGGGAGAGAGGTTGCAATATGTAAGTAACCTCTTGTATCTTTTTAAACTACTGTATTAGGATTGGCAATAACGTTAAAACAGTGGCTTAAAATTTTAAAAAACGTCTAATCGTCACAGATTATTTTGAATAACCTTCCGAGAGACCACAGTTTTCTATGAAAACCAAGTATCCACGTGAAAAGTTTTCTGAATTGCTACACGTTGCATGAAAGCAGACTTCTCATTAATGGACAAAAAATTGGATTGTCTACCAGTTTTAAAATATACTCAGCAGTTTTATTCATTGTTTCGCTTTCAACGTTTAAATACTGTTGAAAACAAAATATTATATGAAAACGCTGAGCATATTCTGCAACTGGTGGATAAGCGTATTCCTCTTTCTTTACATAGAAATTCCCTGCTGTTGTTTCAGTTTGCACAGTTGTATATGGTCCCCGAAAATGGTTCTTTTGGCATATCTTAAAAACTGCTAGATATTTGGAGCTCCGATCTTGGATTCTCCTTTGAAACCTCTTCTAGATTGTTTCTCCATTAAAATATTATGTGGTTCCAGATCATAATTTTTTCAAATATTAATTTCATAATTCATTAAAAATTCAAAATTTTATCTGAGAGGATGTCAATGACGGTTTTATTGTTGGGTTGGTTCATACTTTGATATAAAAAAACAAACTTGTCCGTATTTATCATTGTTTAGTTATTATATGTACAAGTATCGAAAATATTTTTAACATTACGGGACTGTTTTTTCTCAGTTCATTTGTGAAGCAACGGCAGGAGCAAATTTAAAACGATTTGCTATACAAAGTTAGATGATGGTGCTGATGACAAATATGCGATAAAAAATGGAGGTTTGCATAGAAAATTTTAAAGTTGATGCCGATTTTTATATGAAGACGACCCCTTAACAAAACTTTACCAATAGAAATTTGTAGAGCACATTATTCTTGAAAAGATAACATATTAAACGTGTCTCTAGTGTTAATAGTCTTCGAATACGAGCGAGTTTTTCGTTTTTTTTATGACTGTACATAGCATAAGCTATCAAAAACAGTCAAAACATTTTATTCATGCCTCAGAACACGCTTTTCGAAATGCCTACCTGACTGTAAATAGTGTTGGGAAATCGGCTGCGATTATTTTTAGCGTTGACAATGGCAAGGAGATGAAACAAACTTTTACATTGAACAACAAGTGTCTCTAATACTGGAGTTTCACATGATAGGCCACAGCCCTACGTGTAATTTCTTTGGTAGCTTCTTGTTGCCGTAGGACTGTGACCTAACTAGTGGAAAACTAAACTTGTTGTTCAATAGTATAACTTGCTTTATCCTTTTTTCACGGTTCTATGTTTCAAGTGATCTCTAAAGACTGTGTATAGGTACAGTCATAGAAAAAAAAAACGAAACACAGAATTATTCGGCTGCTATACTTGCGAAAAACAAAAGAAAGGTGTTTTCTGACATAGATTTAAGTCTTATTTAAAACTATGTGAGTAAAATTTTGATAAGGGGATATATACAAGAAGAAATGAACTGAAAGTCTGAATTTTCAAATGGGAACCCTTACTTTTGGTCACATAATTGGGCGCGGAGGGCCAAAAGTAAGATGGGTACCAACGGCATCACTTTAGGACCTGTAGAACAAAAGTTATGATCGAATAAAGATTTAGGGACCACCACCACATGTAAAATAATATTTTTTGAAACCTAGGCGAGAAAACCCTGCTGTTACAGTTCAAGGGAGAAATGCAACATTCTATCTTTTTGTTTAAACAAAGATAGATGCATACTTCAGCTATGCACTAACTCAGACAGCATATACCTTCTGGGGAGAGGTTACGTTTTAAAAGTCTTTGTGTTTACATAAACTACTGTATTAGGATTGGCAACAATGCTAAAACCGTGACTCAGAATTTAAAAAAACGCCTGCCTAATCGTCATAGATTATTCTGAATTCTTTCGAGATGCCACATTTGTCCGTGATTTCAAGTATCCACGTAAAACGTCTTCTGAAATGCTGCATGTTGTATGAAAGCATCTTCTCTTTAATGGACAAAAAATTGGCTTGTCTGCCAGTTTTAAAATATGCTCAGCAATTTTAGTTATCGTCTTGCTTTCAACGTGTGACTACTGTTGAAAACTAAATACTATATAAAAACGCTTTCTTTGCATAGAAATTCCCTGTAGTTGTTTCAGTTTGCACAGTTGTATACGGTCCCTAAAAATGGTTCTTTTAGCATATCCCAAAAACTACTGGATATTTTGAGCTCCCATTTTGGATTCTCCTTTGAAACCCCTTCTGGATTGTTGCTCTAGCAAAATATTATGTGGTTCCATATCATCATTTTTTCAAATATTAATTTCATAAAATTCATAAAAAATTCCAAATATTATCTGAGAGGAAGTCAATGACGTTTTTATTGTTGGTAAGGTTCATACTTTGATATGAAAAAACAATCTTTGCCGAACCTAACGTCGTTTAGGTATTATCTGCACAAGTATCAAAAATATTTTAACATTACGGGACGGTTTTTTCTCAGTTCAATTGTGAAGCAACAGCTGGAGCAAGTTTGAAACCATTTGGTATACAAAGTTTAATCATGTTGCTGATCACAAAAATGCGATAAAAAATGGGGGGTTGCATAGAAAATTTTAAAGTTCATACCGATTTTTATACGAAGACGACCCCTTAACAACACTTTAGCAATATAAATTTTGTAGAGCACATTATTCCTGAAAAAAAACCGTTTTTCACTTGTCTCTTGTGTTAATAGTCTTTAAATACAAGCGAGTGTTTTTTTTTGTTTTCTATGACTACTCGCATTGCAATCACAGCGTGCAGCGCACTTGTTGACACATTTTGTAAAAAAAATTTCAAAATTCTGCACATGAATCATACGGTTTTCACAAAAAAAGCTACTTGTTTCATTCCAAAAACGGCCTTTTGTTTTCGAGATACTTAATTTTGAAATCAGGGAGGTCTTTTCCTTGTAAATAAATTAGAATACTAGGTTTGGTAATACGGATTAAAACATTTACAATAGGAGCGGGGGGTGGGGGGAGCCCAAACCGGCTCCCTTATGCGCGCCAAGGACACACGTCTTTAGAGATTGCATTACTGGTACATAATATTTGGGATGATTACATAAATCCGAAATCGACTATTTTTGCCTTTTTAACCAATTACGAACCATGTTGTCAAGCATAAATGACACTCAAAGTCAGATTTCTTTGTTTTCTTTAAATAGAACTTGTGGATGTGTTAGAATTCAGATTCCATCTGAGATATGTTAATTACGAACATTTCACACTTTTTGCACATTTGAAATAATTATTTCACTATAATTATGGTATTCACAAGGATTTGAAAAACTGACAAAATATTGAGAAGACTAGAGGTAAAGTAGGAAGTTTTGAGTCCTCGAAAAGCTCCCTCCCAAACTGAAAAGCAACTAATGCCCAATTTTAATAGTTGCAAATAACCACAATCATGATATATTTAATTATATTAATATGATATATTTGTCTTATAGCAACCAGTTTGTAGTTCTGTAATTTAGTTTTATCAAATAAATGAATGCTTCTTCGCTTGTCGGACGGTGTAGCGTGCTATCTCGAAATGAAGCCAGCACATACTCTGCTGGCTAAGTATTGCAAAGAACACACTATTGTAGAAATATCGGCAAGATTTGACAGTTGAATGAATAACAAAGAGCAGGACCTCGCTCTTACTAGGCGTTAGATTCCGTTCATTTTC